>CAVNYN010200988.1:5420-53883 GCA_963692815.1 Nyctanthes arbor-tristis
CCCCCCCCCCCCCCCCCCCCCCCCCCCCCCCCCCCCCCCCCCCCCCCCCCCCCCCCCCCCCCCCCCCCCCCCCCCCCCCCCCCCCCCCCCCCCCCCCCCCCCCCCCCCCCCCAGTTATGGGATGTTAAATGTTGCTTATGAGTGATGAAACAGATTAGTTGTGGGGAATAAATATTGTATGCATCACTAGTTGTTTTTTTTTTTTTTTTTTTAGTGAGGTATGCATCACTAGTTGGTAAACACAATTAATTTAATTTAAAGGGTTTATTGTGTCAAAAATCTACACACATCAACGGAGGATTCTTGCAAATTATATTAGATATTCACCCGTATGTTGCACGGGAAGGATACATATCGAATTATTTAAAAAAATAAATAATATGAATTTTTTTTTTTGGTATGATAAAATCTTATAAAGTTATGTTACACAAAGAATAATTAATTTTTAATATCAGTAAAACAATAATATAATTTTTTCTTGTCAACTTAATGTAACTATAGTTTATAATAAGTTTTAACTTGATTGTTCTCGTTAAAACATATAAATATTATTTTTTTGCATTAATTTAGATAAATGACATTATACAAAATAATTGCTAGTTGGGTGTTTATGTGTACTGTGAAAATATTTTTTTATTCAAAATCAATAAAGTCAGATAACACGAAGATTATATAAATTAATAATATATAATAGTAATCATATATAAAATAGTCGTAATTATTAAAATTCATTTATATCGGGAAATATTAAGAAAAAAATTACAATTATAATTTTTAATTAACTAAACTAATGATATACATATTTTTAATTTCTATTAATTATAAACTATAAATTTCAAGATATGTTAGATAATTGGATAATCAAATTTATCAATAATTTAAACAATTAAATGATAATAATTTTCTATTAATTATTAAATTTAATAGTGAATCTTATTTTAAAACAGTGAATGAATATGGTAAAAGTGAATAAAAATTTTTAAAAAATTAAAAAATTCATAATACTACACATGTTATCGTAATATGAAACAAAATATCAAAAAAGCCCCACTTATATATTTTTTGGCAGGAAAATTACGGTACAAAGGTACTGCAACTCCTTTCATTTAATTAATATATAGATTTCACAAAAAGAATATATGACAATATTTTATTTTTTGATATATTACACTACTTTTAAATCATTGATAATAATCACTCGAGTTACATTATCTCTTTATGATTCATTGAGTTTAAAACCCCTTATACATTAGTTGTGGTAATAAATATTGTATCACAAGTTGGTAAACTCAATTAATTTTTAATTTAAAGGGTTTTATTTGTGTCAAAAATCTGTACACGTGTCAAATAAGTAGAATGCGAGGGTTCTTTGAACTTGGCCCCCACTACAACCTTGTATTTATGCAACACATTCAGGTTTGGACATATTAAATTGGCAAGATATTTTGATTAATCAACATGTTGAAGTCTAATCATTTTTAGCATAGATATGGATTAGGATTAAGTCACTCGAATATAACTAAACAAACTTTAATGACACAAAATTAATGAGGGGCACATACGTTGCATCCATCAAATTAAAAAGGTGATACGATGTAAAAAAATATATAATATTTCATACGTCTTATTAATATATGACTTGTTAACTCATTCTAAAATAAGCAATGCTTAACTTTCTTTTTTTTTTTTTAAATACAATAGGGGGAGTTTTCGGGGATGGCATAGACTCGAACTCAGAATCTCATTTAGGTCAGGAACGTTTTTTACTACGTGAGATATTAATCGTGGTTTAACTTTTTATATCCCTTTAGTCTATTTTGATGCTTAACTTCCAAAACTATTAAGTTATAGTGTGTTAAGTTTTAATTCAATATAACATATTTATTGAATCTAAAAGAAAAGAGTAGTGCTATTTATCAATACTGGAGATCAGTCTCCAGTTTAGTTGACATTTTTACATTGGAGGATGAATGTATAATCATAAATACATAAAGACATCCACTCATTCACTATTTAATGATAAAATGCCAACTAGACTTAAAAATAAATAACATTATTCAAAAGAAAACACGGGGCATGCATATCATATGGTAACACGTTGAATTAGGGATTTTATTTAAAAGGCTAACATTGATTAAATGAGTAATTCCTACTTCTATATTTTTGATTTGATTAAGTACTTGAAATTTTAATACTTATTTGAGTTTTAGGCATTAAAATGTTCATTGTAATTTAAATTTAGGATTTTGTCATAATATGTCAAACTTTATTGGAAGGAGTAACTCAAATTTATGTGTAAGCTTAGAGATAAGATTTATTGTCGTTGTTCCCGTCAAGGTTCAAGAAATTTTTATAATAATTTTGCAATGTGATGATTCTCCCAAGACAACATTAATCAACTTGTAAGAAAAAATGAGGGAAATTTTTATTTTGCTACATTCAAAGTGTTACTCCAATATTCTTTGATATGTATTTTTATTTTGTCTTGTGTGATTTCCATATCTTAAAGGGATCACAACCTAAAGCAAATCTCTCAAAGATAAGAAAAACCATAATATGTGATTTCCTTTGATTGATCAGAAGACTGAATTAGGTGTAGAGTTTAGACCCATGTGCTTATTTATCCCTTTAGGGTTTTGAATGTTTCTTCACTATAAATCATTAAAGATTTAAATTAAATTTGTCATCCACTAGCGTGCTGTGTTTTTAATAATAATAATAATAATAATAATAATAATAATAAATGTTGTTCAAGCTTTATTGTTGTGATTGTATTCTTACATCTAGTCTTTCAAACTTTATCATCAATATTTATGGCCTTTTATGAAGAGACATCGCTCTTAAAATTAATTGAAAATTAAATGGGGAAAAAATGAAAACCTTATGATAAAGTTGGAAATGACATTTCATCAATTTATTACATGAGGAAAAAGCCTTAATATATGGGGCGAGAAAAGGAAAATAAAGTAAAAAGTCAATATCTTCTCAATGGATCGGAACCATGCCCTCTGACATTTTGTCACTGTCATTAGCACGCGCAAGAATTGCCATTTGCAAATATTGCTGATTAATTTTATTTATTTACTTATTTATTTTGCTTGTTCCACAAAATTCCTCTCTGCATTATTGGACAGAATAATTTGATGATCACATGGAATTTTCTTGTAGCAATGACCTACTCCTTTGTTCGGACATATTGAGCTTGTCAATGTTGTTGTTCTAAAATACGATTATAAATTTGTATTATAGTAGCACAAATACACATAGATATATGTTCTCTATAAAACACAACGCAAAATAAATCAGCAATACAAACCCACATATGTGAAAAAATTCAACAATATAAACTTTGTATTACAGGGAAATACAAACACCCATATAAGGTAAAATAAACAATACAAACCATATAGTACAGAGAAAAACAACAATACAAGCCCACCATACAAAGGAGTACACACTACAAATAAAATATAAAAAAATACCTCATACAGGGGAAGCAAATATGGGACTTCTAACTCATAATACCTCAACCTAACCCTTAACTAAACAAGCTAGGCCTCATTAGCTATTTAGTTTTTAGTTTTGAATTTTAATTTGGTTTTAAATATGTAGTCTAATTGTTCTGTAAGAAAAATTATATATTCACATTGAGAAAAATTATATATTTGTTTTCTTTGTTCGAGTTTCTTCAGTGCTTTACTCGGAAACCATTTGAACCAACTAAAAGTGGTTTGGGTTTTCTTTACAGATTGTTTTCTAGTTGTTTATGAAAATTAGTTTCAAAAATTTGATGTCTTTTTGAGATTGGCTTGTATTGTATGTTTGTTTCTTCGGAGAGATTTTGGCCTAAACGGCCCCCTCTCATATATTTTAGATATTGATAGAAAAGTAGGGGCATCCAAACCTCGTGGAGTTTAAGTGGAAGCTTAAAAATTAAAAACCACAACAAAGATGTAACAGTGTTTAAAAAAAAAAAAGAGTTTAAAAAAAGTCTGAGAATCTACATAAGTTTTCATTATTCTCTTTTTCGTATTGAGACTTACTAGTATGTTTCGAGTTCGAGTCTTTGAGTCACCATGCCCCTCCCCTACAATTTCCAATTTGTACCAAAAGAAAAGTTACTCATTCTGCTTGATCAAACTTATCCCTTAACAACTAGCTTAGCATGACATATTAATTGCTTTTGGCTTTACTTAAAACAAGATTAATTTTCCATCAGGACTCTTGTTCTTTTTTTTATAAAAGAATATTTTTTTGATATTAAAGAACTAACATACATTCAAATCAACATAACATATCAGTTTTACCTCAAAAAAGTGTCTGTCAAAGTCTAGCCAAATGTGCACCATAATTAAAGCAATCAGCATGAGGGGACCAATATTGATTTAGTGAAGACTTGCTTATTCCAATTTGTGGTGAAGACTCAACTCTAATCCTTCTCTGCAATGATTTGGGTTCTTCTAGATAATTAAGAATATAAGTAACAAAGAGATTTTTTGACACTTCGATCTTTATGTTTGAACATAAATTAACTGTTAAGTACTTTTTTCCGACTTTTATTATGTTGTTCTTTCTTTAAACTTTTGAAGTAGAATAACCACACACTCAAACCAAAATTAGATTGCAAGAACCATACAAATTTTATTTGTACACTTCAAGAATACTTTAAAATGATGTGGGAACCACAAAAAATGAAAGAGCGTCTCTTAAGAAATTTATCGGGGCACGAGGATTCACCACAAAAAAATGGATGGATGTTGAACCGCGTTAAAACAAACATTAATGACCCATCAATTATAACAAGAGAATTCATTTATGTTCTTACACGTACAATGCTAATTTATCTTCTTTCTCTTGCTGAAACCGAAATTATATAGAAGTACTTTGTGTATTACGACATAATAATACACATTAAAAAAACGATTTTAAGGAAAAAGTGTGAACAACCAAAAAGCAATTAATTACTGATAAGATGTGATAGATATCCAAAAATATTTTTAGGTAGAATAGAATAATTGTAGGATAATACTTTAAAAAGATAATAATCTTTGTTTTGCTCTCTTTAATGTCATCAATCCTTAAACCAAAGTGTTTAATTAATTCGCATTGTACGGCATTTAATTTGAGAAGAGTAATATTATACGTACAGATAAATGTACAAATAAATTTACAAATAGGAGAGTAAAATTATAATCTTATCTATATTTTCTCTTTCTCTTAATACACAACATGATATGAAATTGTAACTTCACACTCTTTTTGTAAAAACATCTGTATATCCATATGTATATATAAGTAGATTAATCCATTATGGAATATGGTTCTTGTAACCTAGCTATAAAGGGACGAATGGCTCCATTTTTTTGTGATCGCTTTGTTGACATTTGGGACTTTAGTTGTTGTTGAATTGGCTTGCATTATGTCTAGTTGGACTTCGTCAAACATTTTTCTATCCCTTGGCAAAATATTTGAGAGGGTCTTCTTCGAATTGGGACATATTTACCTGATTTTTGGTATTCGAATTTATGTGTACCTGATTTTTGGTATTCGAATTTATACTTCACTTAAAACTCTTATTGGCCATTGAATAAATGAAGACCCTCACGTAGTTATGTATATCAACTCATCCTCCAATGTAGTGATATCAACTAGACTGGAGACCTAGATAAATAGCATTACTCTTATTTTTCCTATTTTTTCATCATTAATTTAGAGCTTGAGTCTCATTCTGTAATACAAAACATCACTTCTTTTGAATTTCTGTACAAATTACCACTGCCTTGATCTTGCATTTGGAGATCTTATTAGTCATACAAGAACAAAAATCCACACAATAATTAAGCAATAAATCAACTAATTCTAAAGGCCAGTCATTCAATCTCCATCAGGACGTATGCCTTGCTGGTGTGAAAATTAATAGTATGTTTCAGGTAGCAAGTATTTGGATTTGTACTGTACCAGACAATAACGTGATATAATATCAGCCGCTGATATAAGCACATTACCACCTCATAAAATCATATCAACCGCTGATATTAAGATCACATTATTTGTATAGTATTATAATGGTACCGGACGTCTGGTGATTGATGAAATTCATGATAACAGACATCGCCTATAAGAGACATGTATTTGTTTTTTACTTTTTCCTTTTTAAAGTGGGGCATCGTGGCAGGTGCTACAAGGAACCAGCGGTTGCAGCGTTAGATATTTTCCGTCAAATTTTCTAATGAGAGTATTATTCTTCATAGCCGTACTTTCCTTCCTAAAAACCAAGGAAATATGTAATGTAATGATAAACAAGGCAAGAAAAATGTATACAATTTTCCTCCAAATGAAAACTCAAGGAACAGACTTCCTCTTCGTTTCATATGATCATGTTGCAAGTCTTGTAATCATTTAAATTTAATGAACAAGCAGGCCATTACGTTCACCTCCAGCTGATTAGCGCTACCTTATATTGGGCAGAACGAAACTTTCAGACATTAACAATCTCACACAATGGAGACAAAACTCATGACTTTTAGACTTTCTAACCTCTATAGAGCAGTGAAAATTAATTTGTGTCTTAGTTTAGGTCACCTTGTGTACTGTTGGGTAATTAAAGTTGTTCCAGTAGGATTTATTCTAAAAGTACGTACTGATAATCTTAGTAAATCAAGTTTTGTTTGTACTTTTTCCAGTTTATGTATCTCATATATTGTGTTAAAAATTTGATTCTTTGAGTTGACGTGCACCTATGCAAACACATGGGACATGAGGCACTATAATGACAACTCCTGAAAGTATTATAAAATTATTGTTAAGTTACATAACATTATCAACGTATATATCATTCATTCGGCTAGAAAACAGACACTCTACTATCAAAGAATGAATGAAAATATATGATATATATCTCAAAGTGTACCATAGTATATAGACTAAAAATGATCTCCCGTCAGATAAATGCCAGATGTATGGTGAGATTATCCCTTCATACAAATACGTAGCGAAAGATTATTAGAGAAATCGATACAGTGTGAGCTCTCTATATGTGGAGACCTACATAATTGTTCTAATAATCTGCTGTCATGTGTTGTCTGACGGGATAATTTCGCTATATATCTTAGGAGAGATAGACGCGCCGTCCGCAAAATCATTACAATACCTAAAGATAGGTGGTAGCCTAAAATTGGCGTTGGTTCAAGGAGACAAGCTTTGTGATTATCAAAGGGTTAATTTCACAAATGTCCCCAACATTGACACTTTTTTTCAGCGGAATTCTTAACCTTTTTTTGAAATACCGTAGGTCCTCAACCTTTCAGAAATTCACTTATAAGATCATTTATGACATTTTTACCCTTACTTTTAAAATAAAAACAAAAAATATCTAAAAAATAGTAAAATAATAAAAATAAAAAGAAAAAATAAAATTTTTCCTGTCTGCCTAGCTAACTACATATTCTATCTCTATCCCTAATATGACCGAAAACGATAAATACCTGCATCATCATTTCTGACAATAGTGGGAGGAACAAGTAACAAAATTATTGGTTTCCTGTTTTACTAAAAATGACTATCGAAATTTGTCATTTACACTGAGTTGGAATGTGAATGGATAACTGGGTAGTATAATGGAAAGAAATTACTTTCTTTTCTTTTTTTAAAGAAAAATGATAAAACAAAAATAATAAAAAAAAGAAAATAATTTGTTTCTACCATACCTATATAGTTAGCCACTCACATTTCAACTCAGCGTTAAAGATAATTTCTTTTAGTTATTTCTAGTAGCAAAAAGAGAAGACGTAAATTTTGTTGCTTATTCATCTCACTATTGCCAAAAATGACAGGAAAAAATTAGAGTTTCCCCGAAAAAGAAAAACAGTGCATGTATTTTTCACTTTCGTTTAATGTTAGGGATAAAGATAGAATGAGTAGTTAGCTAAGTTTCATTTTTATTTTTATTATTTTTACTTTTTAGAACTTTTTTTGTTTTTATTTAAAAATTAAAGGCAAAAATGTCATTAAAGACTTTATAAGTGAATTTATGAAAGGTTGGAGATCTATGTCACTGGAAAAAAAAGTTTGGGACCTAGCTGACTGAAATGGTAAAGGCTGGAGATCATTTGTGAAATTAACCCTTATTAGAACAAAGATTTTCTGAGGAGATCACAAGTCTGCTATTCACTCAATCTTATTATTATTTTTTTTTCAAGGGAGTTGCTTGTTTATAGGAAGTTTTATTTAGAAAATGTTTAGTTGATATTGATCAAATATCAGATGTTTGATGTTACTACGACATAGTCAATTTACGAGGTGGTAATGTGATCACATCATCAACTCATATTATAATACTACCATCTCGTTCTGTCTCTAAAACCTGCTTAAATATGTATTGGAAACTTATAGGAAGATTATTAAAAAAACAGTGAGAATTTATTTTATTTAAACGTGTAGTATTGAATTTGACTCTTATCAACTTGATTATTATTAAAAAAAAAAAAAGTTAGAATTTTTTTGGTTAACAAAAAGCGTGTAGTATTGAATTTGACTCTCACCAACTTTTTTCATTTGAAAACTCAACGTGTTGCCCTTATTTTAGGGGAAAAAATATTATGAGGGGGGCTGAGAAGAAGAAGGAAGGGGGGAAAAAGGGGAAGGGGACCAACCTCAATGCCTAGCCAAAGTGCCAAACACGCACTGAATTACGCAGAATCTCGTGGAAACCGAATTCAAGTACTACACAATTGAAATCTGCTGGTTGGAGATGGAGAATCGGAGGAGCAGAGCCGGAAGCTGCTTCTATAAATGAAGATCCTTCGCGTTTTAGATAAGTTCAACTGATCTTCACAATTATGAATGCATTATCTTCGGGGCTTCCCAAATTACTCAAAGAATACAACCCCGAAATACTAGCGTCTTTCGTGGAGACCTGTTCAAGTATCAACATTTTGAAAAAATTACATGCTTGTATATTTACACTAGGGCTCGGACAGGACATTTTTATAGAGTCCAAGCTTCTTAAATCCTATGCAAAATTCGATCTTTTGACAAAATCTTACCGTGGTTTTAGTAGAATTGTCGACGACAATATCTCCCTCTGGAATTCAGCTATCATTGGGTATTTTAGAGGTAATCACTTTGATCAAGTGTTAACATTATATACAAAATTAAGGCAGAGAAACATTGGCATTCATGGTTCTGCAGTTACTTTTGGTTTAAAAAGTTGTGTTGAGCTGCGTTTTTTCGAATTTGGAAGAGCCATTCATGTGGATGCTTTTAAATTCGGATTGAGTAACGATCAATTCGTGGGTTCATCATTGATTGGGTTTTATTCAAAGTCTGATCAAATTGAGGAAGCAGCTAAAATGTTTGAAGAAATAGTTGACAGAGATGTGGTTGCTTATACTTCAATTATTACGGGGTATGCTCAAGTAGGAGATCTTCGTGTTTGTGAAGCTTTTAGATTGGCAAGTCAGATGCAATGGGATAGATTTGAACCTAATAGGGTTACTTTGGTAAGTTTACTTAAGGCAGCAACTGTATTAGGAGCACTGGAGGAGGGAAAATCAATTCATGGTTATGCAATTAGAAGAGGAATTTGTTTCCTAGATGAAGTTTTTGAAACAAACCTGATGGATATGTATATAAAGTGCGGTGATCCAAACAAGGCAGCTTCAATATTTGAACTGATGAATGAACGGAGTATTGGTTCTTGGAATGCTTTGATTGCTGGCTATCCTCAGTTGGGACAGCCCTTGAAAGCTCTCGACCTGTTTCGCCAAATGGTGGAACAAAAATGTGAACCTGATTTAGTTACTTTAGCAAATGGACTATATAGTTCTGCAAATTTGGGGAACTTGCTTATAGGAAAAAGTATTCATTGTTACATACTTAGATCTGGAATTCAACTTGATCTTGTTGCCACCACCAATTTAATTGATATGTACTCGAAATGTAAGCACTTGTCTGAAGCAAGTCAAGTCTTTAATAGAACAAGGGATAAAGATGGTGTTTTGTTTAATGTGATGATAGCAGCTTATCAAAACAATAGATTTCCATACAGGGCCATGGAGACATTTTATGAAATGGTGATGGGAGGGGTTAGACAGAATATTAGTACCATCTTAAATGTGCTCTCAGCATTATCTGCTATGAAAGATTCATCGGGAGGCCAGTGCATTCATGGATACATTCTTAAACTTGGTTTTGAAGAAAGCACTGAAATTGCTAATCAACTAATAAACATGTACGCAAAATGTGGCTTCATAAGATGCTCGAGAAAAGTCTTTGACGCAACAAAGATTAAGGATGCAGTTTCTTGGACGTCACTGCTGATGGGTTTCGTTAATCAGAATCTTGCTGATGAAGCCATGGCCTTGTTTCGGCTGATGTTAAGAGAAAATCTGCACCCTGATTCTGTGATTTTAACCTGTCTGCTTCAGGCAATAAATCAGCTTGCTCATGTACATTTTGTGAGAGAAGTTCACTGTCTTGTGTATCGGATGTCTTTGGAAAAAGATGTACTCATAATCAATTCCCTAATTACTACCTACAGCAAATGTGGAAAGTTAAAGATCGCCAGAAATTTGTTTGAACACATGGCTGAACGGCGTTTAGCTTCATGGAACACTATGATTGCTGCATATGGGATGCATGGGGATTGTGCACAGGCACTTAATTTGTTTGAGGAAATGAGAAAAGAGAAGGTTGCACCTGATGAGGTTACCTTTAGATCAGTACTCTCGGCTTGCAGTCATTCTGGATATGTGGAGAAGGGGTTGTGTATTTTTCAATCTATGGAGGAAGAATATGGTATCGTTCCTTCACAGGAGCATTATGGTTGTGTAGTGGACTTGTTAGGACGAGCAGGACGGTTAGAAGAAGCATACAATCTCTTAAACTTTTTTCCATCAAAACCGAGTGCTTCCACTCTTGGAGCTCTGCTTGCTGCATGCAGAGTTCATGAAAATACTGCCATGGGGGAAAGGATAGGAAGGTGGTTATTGGAGATTGAGCCCCTGCATTCAAGCATTTACTGTGCCATGTCTAACATGTATGCTAGAGGAGGAAAATGGGATGAAGCAATGCATATAGGAGCACTTGCAGAGGGGAGAGGTTTGAAAAGGACTCCAGGATATAGCTTTGTAGACTTTGGCTAATTTACCTTGACATCTTCAAACAGAATCCCTGTTCCTGCCTATGATGCCTTACTAGTTAGAGGCATAACTTCTCGGAGCTAACAAACTTGTGGAGTTTTGGGACCTCCAAATCAATAGCTCCTGGGGTCACTGAAATGAAGCTGTTGAGGCCCAGAAGACCCCAGCTGGTGGTATGGTTCTTCTGACTATTTAATCATACATAAAAAAGTTCAAGCTTCGTGTTTGAACTTGTCAATTTGATCTTAATTGCGTATTTTATCAAGTACATCTAAGAATTGTCTCTTATGTACTTATTTTAAAAAGTAAAATCGCTATTCCCTTAAGTTTGGTTGGACTCATCTAGAGTAGTATACAGCCCTAGAGGTGTTAGTTTACAACAAAAAACTTCATGAACAGCAATTGCTTTAAGATGTTCAACTGTTCATTGATTCGAGCAATATTAAGAAAATTTTAAAGGATTTCTGTGCTTGAATCTGACTCTAAGGAGCTTCAAATAGTATGGCCTTTAGAGAAGAAGATGCAACAAAGAAAAAAAATGATGCTGAAAAGAAAATAAATATGTGGCATTCTAGATTAATTTTTCCAAGCGAATGCATTCATGGATGTGTCGTGTGATTGGAACATTGAAAATGGCAAAATTACTACAGAGAGTCCCGAAACCACTCTTTTTTCATTCTCATCATGTGTCTTTTTTTCCCTACAGTACAAATAACAGACTCTAGATTCAATTTAATGACTCTTCACATCGATTGGCTTATGAAAGCCGCAGTACTAATCTGGACTGGTATTTGCTTGCTCTTTAGAGACTTGTCTTCCTAACTGAGAATTTTAGAACCTTTGTTTGACATTTTCAGGTTCATTGCAGGTGGGATGCTCATCAGAGGCTATTTGTTGAGTCCTTTTTGAAGGTTGCTTCTCTTGAGATTTCTGTAAATTTCCGGAGTTTGATTATTTAGAAAGAAAGAGCTGTCTGCCTTAGAGGTACAATGTTTGTCCCAGCTACGTGCTAGAATCTTGAATTCTCTTGTAGTAGCAGTTACAATCTAAAAGTTTTCTTTGCAATATCTGTACTAGTTTACTTGCTCCGTTATTCGTAATTTCAATCTCGATCCAAATAATTGTGTCATATTGGTAAGGTTTATCCAGTTACCTGATTGAAATAACTAAGAGCAGATGCGTGCATGTAAAAGCAAAACATTTAACCATTGACAGGCACTAATTTCATACAAAGGAATGAGGCACGACTGCCGAATACAAAGACATCATATTGTCTCAAAAATCGCGGACAGAAAATTGTAGAAGAAAGAAATATTCTTAGAACTTTTGCTTGGATAGACGTAGAAGCTGAATTGCATCTTTGCTAAATGATTTCCCAGAAAGTCAGTGGCTTGTGCATAGAATAGCATGATAAATACTAAAAAGATGGCTCGTTGGAATTTCACATTATTTTGCTCTTCTTAACAGCAGAATTCAGGGGCCTATAAATGGGTAACGTACTATATATTATAGTTGTCTTGAAGAATTGCAGTTTACGTTAGGATTTCAACCATGGCAAGTTGGGCTTGGTTGAATGCAAAACACCCTTTAATCACCAAAATGGAAGAACAAGAAAAAAACAGGGACAGAGAGGAAGTTATGCTACCATGGAGAAAATAATATGTATTAGAATATAAAAGTTGAGTGCTTATGTGTGTTGACGAGCAATCTTTATGGTTTGGTGAATAATTGGTAGCTGGCATCTAAATATAGAATTTAATCTTAGAGCTGAAACATACACACTATATGTATAGTAAGGTGGATTCTATTACTACACAAAGTTAAGGGGGAAGAGAGGACTGAAACTAAATTCTTGTCATTGTATTATTTTCCAGTTCTTCTAAGTTATTGCACATCAAACATGCTGGAAATGTTCAACGATAAATAGACTACCACTACAGCTGGAAACGGCAAACTAAAGCACTTTCTTGTCTGTGAGAACCTGGAACAAACGAGTCTAAACTGATAATATCTTGAGATCATATATTTTGGTTTTCACAAGCCGGCACCATTCCAGTCTTCTTCCTCTAATTTTGGTGCTCGGTAGAGAAATCTTGTTCATCGCCCTTTCCGGTCTAAGGTTTTGATCAGTCGCCTTATAGCTCTAATGGTGAAGAGGTAACTTGTGTACTTCAGTTCCTGTTATGGATGGGATCTGATCCACCTCCTACTGTTCTTTTGCTTGTTCTGTTTGGATCAAATGTCTGGTTGACAGATACTTGTTTCTTGTCTGCATTCAGACCTGCCACGAAAACTTCCTCGAGTATTCGTATAGTTACATGCTGATTCCTTACAATTAACAGATGGTCTCTGTTTTGTCTTAAAGCAAGATCTATACTTCTCAGGCTGCAAACTTCATTTGTACCAAACACCAACAATTGTAGATAGAGGCACAGTAAAACCTTTCTATGAACATAAAGAACCATGACTCCTTTGGTAAAAATAAAAGGGGCAAGAAGCTAAGAGGTATGGTTGTCTGAGATTGTGTTCCTTGGTTTTCTAGGTGCCATTCCTCTAGATATATCATAATTAATATATGTTAAAAAAGTTTTAGATTCACCTTATTCGTAAATGTGCAAATCTAAGCAAGCTGTTAAAAAAAGAATCTGAATAAGATTAAAGCATTTGGAACAAGACCCTGGAGAAGCTAAGCATCTTTTCAATTGTTACCTTGCATCTCCATCATTTGCTTTGCCTTTGTCTTCTGAACTAAAGACCAATCCAGTTACCCTGATGGCCTGAACTCCTAATAATCGTGCTACATAATCAACCACATGAATGTTTCCAGACCATGTTTGGCTAAGCATAGAAATTTTAAAAATCAACTTATTTGAAAATTTAATCTTTTTCTTCCTTGAACCCTCTTTTTTTCTCTCTTTAACATTAACGTAGTTTTTGGGAGAAAAGTAACTTTTAAGCCACATCCGATCTCCACGCTTGAAGTTACTTTTTAAGTACTTTGTCCTTTCTTAGGCCTAGGAAAACATGACCCTTCATTATGCACTGGCTATAATCTCCGGTTATGTTCCTAGCCATGGGCGTTCCAATCTGGATTTGTAGTAGAGAAATATGGCAAGTGAGCAGTCAAGAATAATCACTTTGTGCACTTTGTTCTGACTGCACAGAATCAAGAATAATATTTACGGACAGGACTCCATGTATTGAGAACAAAACTTTGTTGCAAATCAAATGCACCTAGTTATTAGAAAGTCCTGTGGTGGGAGTTTGAACGAGTCAAAACAATGGCTTTCATATTGCAATAATAAGTTGAAGGCACAAGTGATTACAGGACAGATTCTTTGCTTTATCGATCTCCAATCCAATTTGAGGTTAAAGACAATACAGTTCCGTTGCATGCTTTTTATTTCGTTACCCCACAAGATTAGTTCATATAATATGCATGCCTATCAATAGCACAGGAAGAATATATGGCTGGTCTTGTTTGTATCTTATATGGGCTACAGATGACACAAAGAATCCAAACTGTTCCAGGGAGATCGGAAGAGCGTCGTGTAGGCTTGTGTTTGTCATTCTTTTTAAAATTATTGGTGTGTGAATAGACATATATCTTCTTTCTAGAATATAATATGTTAGGTTCGAAGTCTTTCTAACTCCTCAGATGCATTTTTCCTCCTTTTTTGGTCATTTCGAGTTCAAATATGCTGGTACAATACAAGTGAAATATTTTCGACCATTCTTTTCTTGTAGGCTAGTACTCATAAAAGACGAAATGGAACACAGACCAGTCTAAAAGAAGATTACTTCAAGATTGCTCCACCTCGATTGCAAGGCGATGTATAATGGACTTGAGAGTTGAGGAAACTCGTGACTAGGGCTCAGAAGTACTCGGGAATTAGACTGCCAGTTGAATGCTTGTATCTTTTTTTTCACTTATACAATATCGTCTTCTGAAGCTTGTGTAAGGGTCATGAAAACTGATCAGTACAAGTAACTATTGTTCCTTTTCTTGCTTTTCTGATAGGACTTGTCTTAAGTAGTATTTACGAATTGAAATAGAAATAGATTTAGAGCATCTCCAATGCCATGGTCTTTGGTGAGGGTCATTCAAGAGAGGTTGACACAGGAAAAATTGGACGGTCCCAGATATTTCCTTCTTTCATTTAATTTTCTTTTAATCACTTTTGTTTACATTACTTTTTCCTCAGTTTTTCTTTCACGTATACAATATTGCCTTCCGAAGCTTGTGTAAGGGTCGTGAAAACTGATCAGTACAAGTAACTATTGTTCCTTTTCTTGCTTTTCTGACAGGACTTGTCTTCAGTAGTATTTGCGAAGTGAAATAGAAATAGATTTAGAGCATTTCCAATGCCATGGTCTTTGGTGAGGATCATTCAAGAGGTTGACACAGGAAAAATTAAATGGTCCCACATATTTCCTTCTTTCTTTTTCTTTTAATCACTTTTGTTTATATTACTTTTTCCTCAGTTTTCCTTTCTCGTATCACGTGTACGGTTTAAAAACACATCTTCATCTTCACTTTCTTCACTATTATTTTATTATTTTTTTTGAATTTGTATTTCTCTCATTTTTTTTTTTTCATTTTTCCCTCTTTTTTTCCAGCATCTCCTTTCATTCACTTTCAATCAAAATAATCCTCTCCCCTCCCCCCCCCCCACAAACCACACCATAATCTTAACTAAACATCATTGGAGATGCTCGTAAGAGTGGTAGATATTACGTAATAAATATGGAGCCATGAATATGATTAATTTGACTATATTATATATATATATATATATATATATATAAAAAAAATTAGAATTCATATGCTAACAGGCGTAAATACACTTGAACAAAGTTATGGATTGAAAGGCAGGAAGAGAAACAGTGTCAATGTGTACAATACTCTCAATCATCTTTCTCTAGGAAAGCTGGTGAAGAGACAATAACATGCGTATACACAAGTAGCATAAGAAAATTTAGGAAAAACAGAAAAATGTTCGATGATCGGAAGCATCATTGTTCCTCCAGCACAAATGTGTGGTGAGCAGCATGAAACCGACTCTCAAAACTGATACAAGGTTCATTGCGGGAATTATTGTTCATTAAACTTGTTCCTGAGCTGGAGAAACCTGTGAAGTGACTGTGGGTGCAGCCGATGCAACTAAAAGACCTCTGCTTTGCGCTGATTGTACCAGAATAGCAAATTGTGTTGCTGCAAGTGCTGCCTCCTGTTCCACGAAATTGCAAAAATACAAGAGCTTAGTTTAGATACATAAATGCAACATGTTTCATAAACGACTTAAAAATGTGCTGGTAGCCCCAGGTCGGGCTTGCCATGGCATGATGCTATATTGCACCATGCTGCAGGCTCAGAACAGCTACTGGATACTTGAGCATCCCATGACCCTCTTTACACCCCTACTGAGACTTGCACATCCAGAAAGTAAAATGTGGCTATTCAGTTAGAACAGATACTCACTTGTCTTTGCCTTCTGCGTTGCAAGATATTAATGGCCCATATCATGATGTAGCAGGGTAAGAGAAAGCCCACAACTCGAAGCAAGAAGAGCTGTATCGGTAAATTAGTCAGCATGTTTCAAAGTCATAATAATCAATTTTTAAAAAAGAAAAAAAAAAGTCTGAATAGTATTTGAGTCTACTTACAGAGAAGAAAGTAAATGCATCATCATCTGCACCTCCATCACCCTCTCCATCAGCATCAGTGATAGACAATGCATGCCGCAAAAGAAGAAGAGCCATCAACTGCAAACCAATAATAATAGCCCATTTTTAGATTCTGCACAGCATCTAAACGAGAATATGACGCACAAAAAAGTGTCAACATGAATGAACGTTCGCTTATTCAGTCCTCTCCTTGGCTATGTCTCTCTCTTTACCTCTGTGTGAATGTGTGCAGTGTGTACCTTGGAGGTGGGATACAAATCTAACAAAAGTTTTCAAAATAAAATTTAACCAGTTTTGTCGCCTGCCTTGGCAACTTTCAGTAAGTGACAGGGCTCTCTCTATGTCATTGGTTATATACACACATCAACCGGTCTATAAATTTTAACTTGTTCTTACACTTGCCTCAGCCGCTTTCAGTCTAATTGACAGGGTTCTCTCTATGACATTATTGTTATAACATGAAGTAGTAGTTAAAAAGGGCAACACTTCCACAGCTTATTTTCCACAGTGGCAAGAAGCAAGAAAATGAAAGGGTAAAATAACTGAAAAGGAGTAATAGAATTCAAAATTTTCTTGCCACTTTTTTTTATTTTTATGCATTCATACACAGTCATGGCATTGGCAGCAATTCATCCACCCCTGAAACCTAAACCTCAGTTTTCCATTTGAGGCCCCCACAACAAGATATCCGAAATCTCTCATCTTGACATTGTTTCAGAATTTATTATTTCAAAGTGAAAGTGAATACTGAAAACAGAAAAATGACAAATGGCAACAGTGAAACTTTGGTAGCAAGACTTACAATTAGAGCAGCTGAACGGCAAAAGGCAGCACCGCTGCTGTTTGCTCCATTATAATCATCATAGTCTGCTTCAAACAACTGACGTTCAGCCTCAGCAATTGCCAAGAGGCGAGGATCATGTACATCTAGCGGGGTACCCGAAAGCTGCCACACTCCTCTGCAAGACAGATTAAACAACCAAAATATGTCAAATCCACAAATAATAAACATTGATATTCCAAATTACACTAAGAAATAACTCCTGACTTTTCAAATTGTCTATTCTGGAAATTAACAAAATCTCTAACATAAAAAATGTACAGACGGTTGACTCTAAACATTAAACTAAACTTACCCAATATCTATGGCAGTCTCATCAGTTTGAGGTCTCGGAGGAGCAGTATAACCAGACTGGTATGGCTGCATACAAACCAGGAAATTATAGCATCACAAAGACAAAAATCATGCTAAAAGAATAAGAAAAGTAAACTTATTCCAGCTATTTTAGATGGAAACTCGATCTGAATAGCTTGGAAAGTGACGAGATAGTGACTTGAAAAAGTGAAGCCAACACTATTTTTGTGGATGAAAGATAATCATAAGCCAAGTCACTATTTGTCTCTAGATGAAACTTTGGTCAAATCTGGTAGCGTCATGTGACATGTTTTAGTTCACTTGTATAGTACCCCGTGATAGTAAAAATAACTCATAGCCATGCTAATAATTATACGTCATGAGGTATTGAAAGACGCATTTCTTTAAAATACCTGCTTTGGACAAGTTTTGGTAAAGATTGAGGGAGGGACAAGCCATAAAAAAGGGTTAGATATTTTGTTAAATTACTTTTGAGAAAAATAAGTATTTTGTTAAGTCACTTATTTTCTTAATCAAGCAAATTACAAGTGTTCCGTTAACTCACTGATTCTCGATTTCGACCAGTGAGAAAATCATTTATTTTAGTCTTTACTTATATCCTTATGAGTAAACATGTAAGGTCAACCAAACTTACTCAAACCACTCTGTTTATCTTCTGCTCAGCAATTTTTCTCTCAAGGAATATCATTCATTCAGAGAAACGCAATACATTTTCTTTTTCTCCACTGGTTTATATCAGTAGTCACAACCTATCTATATATTGAAAAAAGTAACATGCAACTGATTAACAAGTCCAATAAATTTTATTTGAACACCTAATGTTGATTACAAGTTTTTCATGTTATTCAAGTAATTGCTTAAGTTTCAACAAGAATGCAGGTAAGATAACATCTATCAACCCAACCATCCTTAACCTTAATGAACATTTGCAAGAAGCAATTTCATACCTGATGGCAGATTTCACAAGTGATGTCTCCCTTCTCATTACACCAGTGTTGGACACATTTTCTATGAGCATACTGCAAAAAAGTGGAATTTAGCTAGATAAATAACTAGTCCAATAATAATCACCATATGTTTAGCAAGGTGGATTAGCACTATTGAGCATTATTAAGGCAGAAAAAGAAACTAAAATCTTGTATATTGGTTAGTCCAAAAAATGATTCGACAATGCGCCACATGCACAAAAGGAGGTTGTCAGAAGACGCTTTGCAAAACAAGATGAAGAAAAAGAAAAGAAAGATACTGTGAGCAAACTAGGTAGTGAGAAAGCAACTATCAAGATCATCAGAACTAAAAAAAAAAATTGGGGGATACACATTTTGACTTTGTCAACAACTCCTTTCCACGAATTCAAACTTTTGCAGTCCCATTCTATTCGAATCTATATTGAGATTA
This sequence comes from Nyctanthes arbor-tristis, assembly GCA_963692815.1. Taxonomy (NCBI): domain Eukaryota; kingdom Viridiplantae; phylum Streptophyta; class Magnoliopsida; order Lamiales; family Oleaceae; genus Nyctanthes; species Nyctanthes arbor-tristis. The sequence goes on from CAVNYN010200988.1 coordinate 24,804, forward strand.
TTGTAAACATGTAAAATTTTTAAGCAATATATTTTGACGACTCCAGATAACAGACATATCTACACTGTACCACATTACTTAGTGCACAGGAAATAGCAAAAGCTTTTCTCTTGTCATGTTGACGACATTTTAAGAATCAAATTATTAACTCCTACTACCTCAAAAACCTGACTTTGAGATTCAAAACTGCAATGACAAATAATGTGTATACAAATACAGAGTCATTTTAATATCAAGTCAGATATCAACAAAATCCAAATAAAACTTTTTACCAATCATTTACCTTAAGACTCCCACTGCAAGCACAAGGGCTCTCCAAATTGTTCACAGAATCCTCCTCCTGGCAAATGCGGCACTCTGCCATTGCTAACAATGGTGCCTCCTCATCTGGAGCCTCATTGTTTTCCTCCACCACAACTTCCTTCTCCTTGTCCTTGGCTACAGATGAGGAGGAGCCTACCGTCTCTGATTTTGTCATCTGGTCCACATGCACTACCGAATGCTCACCCATTTGCACACCCTTTCACACCAACACCAACTGCCGAAAGAAATTCCTATACAACAATCACGAAAATGAAACCCTCAAAACTAAACTCTAATTAATACCCATTTCTTCCTGTTCACAAAATCGTAATCTTTTGGCCTGTACATTAAACAAATCACCTGAATAAAAGAATATCCAATACCACAAAATGAAATTCCCAATTCATAAACCAATATAATCAAGATTTTCCGTTTCGATTATAATAATTAAAAAGAAACTCAACCCTTTTCTCTTACGATAAGCAAAAACTACTTCGCGAAAAAGAAACTACATGGCTTCAAAAACCTAGCAAAATAAATTGAAATCCACTGATCACGCTGGAATGGACAGCGGGATCAGAGAATTTCTTACAAATGGGTGCCGAAATTAAAGTCAACATCTAATAAAAACGGAAAAATAAAAAGAAAATTCCAAACGTACCTCAAGAACAAAAAAACTGGAAATGAAATAGCGAATATGTTGCCTAACCAAGCAAAAAAGAATTAAGGGTCAATAATATATATCCCTGTATGGATATAATAATATTATTAATAATAATCTTTTTTTACGCGTTATTGCCTGGCTCCTCTCTTTTGTCCAATCTTTGACTTGACTGCAAAATTTGCTCACAACAAGAAAGAAGAAGGTTCTTGTAATATATGTCACGTTACGGATATATATATATATATGTATATATAATGTGGCGTAGGATATGGGGGGAAGGAAAATAGAAATGGGTTGTTTCTTTTTTAATAAGGGGGTTGTAATGGATGACGCCATTTTCGAAGGTCCAACGTCTTGAATTCATTAAATGGAGTAGGCAAAACTTGTCAGCTCTAATATTCTCACATAACTGTAATATATTTTTGATGGGCCAGAATTTTTTTTTTTTTTTAAATGGATGATGGGTCAGATTTATTTGTACATATATAAATTTACATATGAGTTACGTGAAATTATAACCTCACACGAGCGTTAATGAGGGATGCTATTTATACAAAATTTGTCATCACATGCTGTTAGGGACATTTAAGTAAATATATATAAGAGGTTATTTACAAATTTTGTACATAAAATATGTACAAATAGAATTTATTGGTGTTACAAACAAAAAAGAAGGGAAAATACGTTATTTGTAGATACCATATGTACACTTTCTATGTACAAGTAGCTCTCATCAGAATTACACACAAAATTTTGTACATACAAATTAAAAAATAGCAGGTCTAACATAGCAGTTCTTTGATAAGAATTGACCAAGCCCCTTACCGCAAAAAAAAAGCTAGAATCCTTCATTTTGGGATTCAACTTTTTTTATTTATTATTTTTCTTTGTTTCCCCCCAAGTCCCCCAAATATGTACCTACCATTATATTGAGTGTCGTAATTTGTAAATAATCATTTAAACAATTTTACAAAATATGATAAATTCATCACTTTATCTTTAGATTATTTTACCTATTTACAAAATACACGGGTGTAAGATTGTGAATTTACCATATTTCATAAATAATTACATGAATTTTATTACTTACAAATAATATTTTCTTATAATGTTAATTTGATGTTTTAGAATGAGACTCGTACTATAATATGAACACTAAACTCATCAAATCTTGTCTAATTAACAAGTCTTGACTTTTAATGCACATGCCACTTGATTGTGCATACTTTCCTCAAAATTCAAAATTAGAGATAAGTAGTGGCTTTTAAATGATCTAGAGCTTGGCTCTTTAAGCCCCCACTACGCCCCACCCTACCTGTTAGTCACAAATATTCTCATTTCAAATGCAATTATTAATTTTGACCTTTTTTAAAAAAAAAAAAAAAAAAACTATTAGAGGAGATTTGTAGGGGAGAAGTGTTGAACTTTAATAGAAAGTATAAGAAACCCACTCAAATACTATTAGACCTTCACTTCCAGGGGGAAAAAAATACTATCAAACTACGTAAGTTTTGAAACAATTAATTAATCACCAATATTTTCAAGTTTTCTATCTCGTATGATTTGGTTAAACAAATTATATTATAGTGAAAAGTTATTAATTGATTTGTGGCTAAACTTTAGGCCAATTGTTAAAAAAAATGATATGTAACTTTTATGTATTTATAACTAAGGGTCCATTTGATAATCAATTATGATTAGTTATGTATGTATAATCAAAGATCCATTTGATAACCAATTATGATTATTTTTAAGAATTTAATGAAACAATATTTTGAATTTTTTTGTCACATAGCATGATTTGATTGGTCAATTTTTGTTGAAAAGTAAAAAACTTACAATGTATCTGTTTGGGATGGTTGATACATGTTCATATGAAAACAAAATTATTGTTTTAGCAGTAAATTATAATTGGATTCAATTATAATTGCTGAACAAATCATGTGTATCTCAAATTTCTTTTCATCAACTTGAATGTACGTAATCATATATATAATTGAAAATTTTCTAACACTTCTAGACGTTGTATTATGGTACATTCTGTCCCACCTAAATGCATAAATGCAATCACGTGGTCTTCCTATCAAAATTGATATATACACAAAAATAGTCTCGTATTCTTTTTTATTCCGTCTCAAACTAAAGATTGCTTTTCTTTTAAAAATGTAATTGAAATTGAAATATTAGTTTTTTTTTTAATACAAAGATACTCATATTTAATGTACATAATTATTAACAAAATAGAATTATGAAAGTGTAATAATTAATAAATGAGAGAGCATAGTAGGGAATGTAAAAATGATCTCACATCATATGTCTGGTGGGATTATCTCACCAGACGCACACGTTGCGAGAGATCATTGGACAACCTATAACCCCGCCAGACATATGGCGATCTAGACTAATAGGAAATAATCTTAAACTTACTTTTCAAATATTATTAAATTAATTTAATTTTTAATTTATATGAAAATAGGAATACAACTATCTTTGTTAGAGGGAAGTGGTATAATAATAATTAAAAAAAAAAGAACAATACCATGTTTAGATAGATTTACAGTATAGGGGTAAAATATAATTTTTTTTTTTTTTTTGAAAGGAACTTTCATTCATTCATCAAATTAATTCACCTCTCCGTACCCAAATCGAGATAAAGAGAAGCATACAATCATTATAGAATGAATCGCATTATCAAACTAGACCCAAAAGAAGCTAAGATTATGAGCTATTTCATTCCTATCTCTAAGAATGTAACAACGTGAATCACATCTGCTTTCAACAAATAAATCTCAAACCCATGCGTGATTGCCAAAGCCTCCGCCATCAAAGAAACCATAGCGGCATAGCCCCTCACCGTCGGCTTGCAAAGGCACCATGTATGACACCCACTTCGTCCCTAACCACTCCCCTGGGGTAAAATATAATTTTATCCTTTTATTTCTAATGCCCATACTAAAATCCAAGACGCAAAATATTCCGTTTCCTTCGTAAATAATAAAAAATGGTTAAACAAAATCCAAAAGCAACCTGAAAAATGTGCAGACGCGAAGGTGGTATCGACATGAAATAGGTATCAATATTCTATAAATTAGGCCACAATATCACCCGGTCAAAAATGATTAATAAGACTACAATGCCTTGACCCTTGAGGCTCTTAACAATGTGAAAAACATGCTACTATAACGTGTTTAAGTTCCAGCTTATCTCTCCTTTACCCTCTTGCATACACAATCCTGAACCTGTCTATGGACAACGAGAATTCTGTGATACACATTTTCTGATTATGGTACAAAAAATACGAGACCCTGTAAACTAAAAGCGCCAACTATCTATCCATCCGAGTGCCAATGCCCCCATATGTACCAACCTTCAACAAAGAGAGGGCTTTGCTTAATGCTTCCACGGTTCTCAGAGCCTCAAGAGATCAGAACTGTAACCTACTTTACCAATGCTTGCCGGGTAGCTTCCCCTTGGCTCCTGTCCAAAAAATATCTGAAGAAAATGGAGATATTGTGGGTAAAACGTAAAATGTAAAATGAGAAAGGAAACTTCAGAATAATGTTTGGTAAGGCAACTTACGGCTAAACATGCTGTGTGTTCTCCAGCTATGAGTACCTACTGCCCCGTTTAAATATATACTTCCCTCTCTCTAGGTCATAAATAGTTTTTAGCTTAGGTTTTCTCCACTTGAATACAATCCATGCCACAATTGAAACAAGAGCAAAGCCAGATAGAAGCAGCAGTGTTGATGAGTCACTGCTGCTTATGACAGTCGTAATCCAGTTAGAGTTCTGTACATCCAAGCCAGCTGCACTTTGCAAGATGAAAGCTCCCAATGCCCAATCAAGTGGAATACCATGCACTTGATTAGCATATCCAATCCTGCCAACCGATCATCATTATATTAACCAACAAAAGTGAAGGAAAAAAAGAAAAACTTGCGGGGTAATTGATCCTTATTATTTTTTCTCAATATAATCCTACCTACTTAATTTGATAACTATTCAATTTCAACCTATATATTTAATGTAACCCACTGGAAACTGGATCTCTACCGTTGCATGTACCTCATTGCAATTTGCCCATTACAGTGGCAAATACATTTAGAACCACAAGTCTTTGTGTGTGTGTGTGGGGGAGAGGGGACTTCAACAACTTGCATGCTTATGCAAACTCATTTTAATGAGTTTTAATGAGAAGTAAGAGAGAGAATAAGTTTGAATGGTGGAGATTTGTGCAGTACATGCACGTCCTATAAAATACATGTGCTTAGTTTGACCTTTTTTTTTAATATATATATATATATATATATATATTTGGCTTTAAAGTAACTTAAGGGAGATTTAATAGAGTATAGTACGGTTACACATGAACTTTACAACACCTTTCATCATCCAAAGCAATTCCAAGACTGTCATGCAGTAGGGCCACAATATATGCTGAAGAGAAGCAATAGCGAAGCAATTCCTCCTCCTCAAGAGAATGGTATTTTCTCTTCAGTTCTGACCAATCTCCTTCACAAAATTGTTGCCCAGCAACCACCAGCTTAGAAAGAGAGCCGCTAGGTGCCAATTCAAAGAACTAGTTGGTGGGGGGAAAATAATAACAATAATAAGCAAAGTTATCTAAGATTCTTCAAAATGACAAAATATGAAATTAAGAAATAGCGTGAAATCACTATGATCTGATGGATTAGTGAGAATTCTATCAAGTTCAACCTTTGACGTGTGAAAGAAATTCTCAGTTGCCAAAAATTTTCCTTCAAGCTTGGGCATAAATGTTGATCCTATGTAGCATCTTTGATACGAGCACCGATCTGTACTTCACATAACAAGAATTGCTACTAAGTACTCCAAACAGGAAAGATAGAATCATACTGATTTAGATATAAAATAATAATGAAAAATATAACGATATGTTAGAAAAGCAGCAATGAACAATAAACCGGACTGGAGAGTACCACGAGCAAGATCTTTAACTTCTTTTTTAAGTTTAACTTTGACGAGGCCTGCCCAGTACCGCGTAGCAAAATTTATTAAAGGAAAAAGAAGGAATCCTACCATTTCCTTTCTGCAAAAAGGAGAAAATTACCTTTTCCATTCTGCAACAGCTTCAGTGACAGAGATCTGCATTCAGAGAAATTACCATTTGGATGCAAGGTGGATAGATATCTATGCTTTTCAACTAAAGAAACTGGGGAGAGTTTCAATTTCTCTTCACCACGTGTATATCCTCTGGGAGTACAAGGATCTATGAGTTTTCCACCTTCAAGAAATTCAGGAGCTGCATCAATATACAATACATTAAACAATTCCAAAATTTATGACATGTTAGTTCCCAACATATCCTTAAGGAGTACAAATTTTGTTATAGAGGATAAACCATCAATTTGCTTAATTCTACTATTCTCATATCTCGAAGAAAAGATAAGCATATGCATTTTTTTATCAGGAGTGATTGACCCGATGAATGATGAAAAAGGGAATACCAGATGATAATACATAGAGTTAAATGAAATGAAGCAATAATTTTCAAGTGTTTTTAGAAGCCATTTTAACGGTCATTTCTCTTTCTAACCATTGTGGTGCAGAAGCACGTTTGTTTTTCTTGAAATTAGAAAGAACAAGTAAAAACTCAGAGTTGTAAGAAAATTGATTGGGTTAAATTGAGAGGCTATGTGGTTTTTTATCTTTGGAGAATTTAGTTTGTGAAAAGTGAATTTTTTTCCAAACATGTGTGGCTAATAAGTAATATGAGAAAATGTGAAAAATGAATTCTTTAAGAATGTATGGTTGAGAATGAATGTTGGAAAAAATTGATTCTTCGGAAGTCAATTCCATAAAAGCCCTGAATTGATTTTTGTATGATTAAAAAACAGGTACAATGCCTCTCTTATATGTACACATAATAATTTCTACCTATTCCTATAAGGAATTAATATGTAATAGAAAAAGGAAATAACAATACTAATCCTATTATGTTAAGAAAAGAAAATTAAAAAAAAAAAAATCCTAATTTCAATTGAAAAGAAATAAAAAATCTAAAGAAGTAACCCCCACTATCCTAGTTGTGTTAGGATTAGTTCTTTTCCTACATCATAATCATTAAAAAATAGCTCAATCGTGTCATTATGAGCAACTTAAAAGATGTAAAATCTCCAATGCTTCAAATTTTGGTAAAGCAGCTTTTTGCATTTAAAAGTAACCATCATTTGAAAATTCAACAATAGCAAAATACCTTTTTTACTTGCATTTGCATGAGCAACACTATCAGTGAAAAACCTTAATAACCATACAAATGCTAGTAAGCAATGCTGAAAAGGCTCTTACCTGATAAAGCATAACTAAACTAAATCTCTGGTTTTGCCATTCACGGAAGACATGTAGTTGTTGATGAGATAGGATCTTCAGTCTATATTGATAGTTAAAGAAATTCCATATAGACTCCTGCATATGTTTGCCTATCTATGCAGACTGCTCAATACTAACATAAAAACATACTTTGTTATGGAGCCGTATATCTACTAACCAAACCAAGTTCATACAAAGAGGTTCAGCTCGATCTATTCTGATCATACCAAAAGAGTGCCTAAAATCATATCCATAGAGAATTAGTAGTGATTTTCAAAAGCCAAATGCAATTCCACAAGGTTTCGTTTCAGAATTCTTGCAATGGTGACACATAAATAAATAACTGTTCGTCCTGGCTTACCCTTTTCTTTGTTTCCTGAAACAAGCAATTCCCTCAGTAACTCAAGAGCAACATCCTGCAAAAATAACACAAGAATAATCAACAAGATTACAGATCATCAATCTATAAGTTTGTGGAACACACGACAAATAGTCACACTCCCTAATTGTAAAAAGTAAATACTATAAACAAAATAACAGCCACGTCCAAACGGAACAGTGGTACCACTAAGACAAATGACACTGATTCAAAAGAAAAGTTACCTGGCCAAACTGAAGCAAGCTGTGGCTATAGAGATTGTAAGTGAAATTTCCAAATTTAATTTTTCGAGAGTACTCAGCGGGCATAGGCTCATTCGATACAAAGATGACCTGACATTGTCTAAAGGACATTAATAATCACATGCTAATATGCAAAGCTTTCAAAACAAATGTCTGATGTGATAAAAGTTGCAGAAGAAAAAATCAATGAACCAACATATATATAGCGACTCTACTTGGAATAAAAATATAGAATTACTCAGTCTGAGGTCAGAATACACTGTTAAATTTCTTAAGACAGGAACAACTAGATTGCACCTGTGCTGAAGCACCACCAAGTTCAATAATTCCAGTTGTTTGGGCTGGATCACCTCCAAGAGATCCAAGAGCATAATTAGCAACGACCCAGGCATTTAAACCTTCATCAGAACCTAAAGGAAATGAAGAATTAATTTAGTCATCCGAATTAAGGTAAAGAAATATGCACACAACTTACATTACATGCCTTACTCATATGCATCGAGATACATAATTACATATCATCTGACACCCTAAAAACTATCAAGCAAATATAGATGCCAATTTTATGAAAAAATGGATATAGGTTTGGTAACCGATTATAATTGGTTCCACTTTCAGTTATAATAAATGTAGTGATAGTGCTTCTTAGACACATATTGAAGCATAGTGATTGACATGTTTCATTGGCCGATTGACGTGAAAGCTCCATCCCATCAATGAATGTCAAACCATAGCAGTCATGAAATCAGAAAATAGACTGTTGGCATACAAATTACAGCAATAGCTTAGTCTTCTTTCCGCCTTAAAAAGACTCAACTGCAGCAAACCGGGCGATAAAGAGTAACATGCTCATAAAAGATATAAAATAACAGCTGATTTTACAAGTATCACAAATGCACGACATTACGCGTAACTCCATTGAGTTTAAAACCTCTAACCAACAAATGAACTATATAATTTAACAATCACATAAGCAAATGCTGTCCATCAATCAGAATACAATACTCTCAATTTTGCTAGTCTATGCTTCTACGATTAGCATTTACCTTAACATGAGATACATTTCTTCTTTTACCTTCTACCATACATCAACTAGTAGCATTCACAACGGTTAATAAATTTCTAAACTTTGTGATTATTTTTGACTGATCAGTTCATTATTTTCCTTTTAAACAATTTTACATCAGAATCTAATTTTGATTCCAATGTTGGTAGAACACATCTGAACCGAAATCACAATATAAGAAGAAACCAAAATGTATTTAACATACCCAAAATCACTGTCGCCCAATCATCGAGAAACCTAAATCCTGACGCCCTTAGAACCCTCCGGCAGGCAGCTAAAATTCTCTCTTGATCATCTTCCTTCAACAAACGCATCCCAGCAGTAGCCATCAGACGAATCTCGGTCTTTCCCCAGCATTCCTGTGGCACATTCCTCCTTGCAAAATCCACCAGCTCTGACACTGCAGCTCCCGCCTTCTCTGGTTCTTCCACATAAGAAGAAAGCCCCGGGCTTACCTTCATTGACGTCAATCCCTTCTCGGTGAAATCAAGCACCAAATTCCCATTCTTAATTTCATACTTAAATACATGAATTCTTGTCCCTGTACTCCCTCCATCAATCACCACCCGATATCGTTTCGTTTCCTCATCTTTGTTCCAAAAAAATAAAATGTAGCAAAATAGCACAAGCGCTAATAAAGTAGAAGTATACAATAAAATTCTTAATCTTGGTTGGGAATTTTTGCTATTGGGATTGCGGAAACCGGGTCTACCGGAGCGAAATTGGAGCTTGATAGGATCCATCTGATTTTCCTTTCTAGGGTTCACTTTACTTGCATTCGATCGGCGCATCAAAAGTAAAAAATCTGTGAACTATAAGATAACTACAATAGATCAATGTTACAACAATTTAAAAAAATAAAAATCAAAATCAAAATCATATGGTTTCAAAATTTCATTTTCCCCCTTTTGGGATACATGAAGAGATTGAGAGGGCTTTAGACAAAAATTAAGCCCTCTCTTTCTCTGGGCGTCTGGGCTTTTTCTTTTCTTTTTTGTTCGCTTCCGTTTCTTGAATGTTTTCCTGATTGAGAATGTTTATACAATGTTTTCGAGGTAAATCTGGGAGAAGTGTTGGCGAAATCAGGATGACTGTTGAGGGGGACCGATGAGATTGGCTTCCGGCATTAGTGGAATCAAGAAATTAATTGACTGTTTTCCTTTCAATTGACAGTTAAAAGGCGAGTTTGATTTTCGAAAATAAAAAAATAAAAAATAAACCAGTAAAATGATGTGCACGTAAGTCCCATCTTGTCTAGCGAACTTTTATGTTGGTTCCAAATTGTAATTTGGGAAGATTCATCATAACTAACATACCGTTGTGAGGTGAATGTCGATTGTAAGATTGTGCTGCAACACGATGAGAAAGGAAGATGTTGAGGACGGACAAATAACCATTAAGTACTTTTTAGGGATGTACGGGAGAAAGCCTCAATTACGGTCAGCAATAATTACTTTATTATTAATATATATAGTACCAAGAATATTTACATACGAGGGAAACAGGCAAATAGACATCAAACTTGCCATGTGATGATACGTAGTAGACACATTGCGAAACACGACGTATCAATCCACAAGGCATGAGACGTGAGAAAATGTAAAAACCACGCATAGAGCATAGTGATGCGTAGGTACAATGAGGACAATGTATGAAAAAACGTGAGACGTGAAGTACAGATTTCAAACTTGGCCATGCCTAGCTGTGCATTTAATCACAATTTTTATTATTGATTGATGTTGAAGGTTGCATTAAGTGATCATTCCTAGATGTTCTAGATTTACCTCTTATTATTGAAATATATATGTTGTGGGTCTAATTTGTGTTGATTTTTCAATAATTATTTGCAGATCCCTTTATGTGTTGTTGACATTTGTCTTGTCATTTGTTCATGGGAATATGAATCCAAATAATCTGCTCTGTTTTATGTATTTGGTAAGCTCTGAATATAAACTGATGTCCCCACCAGACAAACAACTGGCCAATCAATGGAAAACAATACAGTTTCCTTACCAATGAAGAGGTTGGGTTTTTGTTTTTAATTAGCAATAAATGATAAAGAAATCAATATCTCCACACTTCACTACAGAAAAGATCACACTGAGTGAGATGCACAGAAAAACACTAGAATGAAGGGAACTCTATGATTTCACTAATATTGCATCTCCTGTCTATGACATTCGGACACTTGATCAGGCTTGAACCGGACTTGTCAACGCAAATAAACACCTGGTAAAGCTGCGAGTTTCCGGCTGGATCTCTATTGCATTCTATCCCTGCTTCATGCCCAATTCCACATTTTATAGCTTCTTTAATCCAAGTCAAGTGGTAAAATCCTCCTGGTTGGATTCCTGCAAATACCAGTGATAATATTGTTATTCACTATATATGATAGGGATTAGGGAAGTGTTGTGCAATATGAATTTGCCTGCATTTTGAAGAACTTGAAGGAGGTTAACTTTCTCCGTGAGGTCGAGGGTTGCTCTGAAATATGAATGCTGATCAAGTTGACTCAGTGAACAGGTGCCATGTTTTGTCCATTCATGAGTCCAGAAACTTGTGCCATTAGAACTCGGGCATGTTAAGCTTGGCCAATTCCTTTGCATCCGCTCCATCAGCTTCCCAATCTGTACAACATTACACATATACATGGTGAGATTCTCTTAGAGTGAACACCAGATTAGACTGGATAAAATTTTTAGTACAGAATTATCAGACCGTATAGGAGCTAGGGAGTAAGCCTTGATTACTTTAGTTTCGTCGTAGGCTGCAGTGCTGTTGCAGTATTCTGGATATGAACCACTGTTGTAATTAGGCCATAGGCCATGAATCCCAAAATCTGTAGCAGGTTTTCCAAAGGTTGGGTAGCAGCAGCTTGTCTCTGTATCACAATAGGATGGACTCCACTGCAAAAGAATTATTGCTTATTCATAAATTGATGACAAAATCTTTACTTGAACAAGAAAATTAGAAATGGACATAGAAAAACTTGCCTGTTGAACAAGATAAAATAAGTCATATTCCTGAGAGGCACACAATGAAAACAAGAATTGTATTGTTAAAATCTTGCTAAATATGATCCAACTCCTCGAACTGATCATTGTCATCTTACTAAGTTGTGAATAATTATATAAGAATGTTAGGTTGTGCTACCTAATAAACCCGGGACTATGATGATTTATTGGATTAGGAATTAAATCCATAAGCGAAAGCCGATGAATGGATTGGACAATAGTAAAAGTGTCAATTGTGTCACCTTAAGTAGTGTCGGACCAAAGTTGTCTAAGTGCGTTTTTCGATGTAACGTGCTTATCATTGTTGCTCAAAAGCGCACCCAAACGTAACCCTTTTCCGTTTACTTGGTAACTAAACAAAGAATATTGTTTTCTATGTTGGGCGTTGGAAATTTGTCTTTAGTTTTGGAAGGATTTTATGAATTGATAACTTACCTTGTCTTTGGTTGCCTTTACACATTAAAGAGTGACTTTGTCTCATTTTGCAACCGACCACCGAGAATTCCACCCGAGACCATTTTTCTGTGACGCCAAGACACTGCCTTCTTTTTCTTCGTGAAAAAGCACCACTGCCCCTTTGTTCCTTTGCCTATTTTTCTTAGGGGAAAAAGTGCTTTGTGTGGTTTGTTCTCGTGTTACCATTAGAGGGAGTCGTAGGGAAGTTAGTTTGGGTTGTTCTTGGTCGATTCGAGGACTTGGTGGGAGACCTTCCGATCTCTTGGATCTGAGCCCTGACTGTCCAACACGATTTCACCATCTCCGGCTGGCAATTGGACAAGAAGACTTTATCTCTTTTATTGCATTATTATTTGTTCTTCCTTATTTTTGGCCAAACTCTTGTATTCTAATTAATATATTATTGTGACTTCTTGCAAAGTCCCTTTCCACCCCAACAGAGAATACACAGAATATGAAGAAAGTTATATGAGAAGATTTATAAGGAAATGTATAAATTTGCAGGTGGAAAATACAGAGATAAATCTGAGTATACTTTTGACGTTGTGTCTCTGATCCCATTTGTTCAGACAAAATCACAGAAATCTAGTAATTAAAAATTCGGATTGAGATGATTGCATGGTTCCCTTACATTACATATTAAAAGCACATTGACCAATCTGTAGGCCGGTTTCAGAGACAATGCTTTTCCTTAAATAATTTGAGATAAAGATCATGTGGTATTATTATTAAATTGTTCCAGAAATTAAAAGGCATACAAATCATGCCCGTGCACGGTAATATCAAAATCTATTCTAGAATAATGAAGAACTAACATTGCACGAATCATGACCATGTCGCATGACAAAGACACATTAATGTCAAAAGCATACTCAAATTCCGATTGATGATGAAGATAACAAAAGAAGCTTTGCCATTGAAGACACGGGCGGAGGTCCAATAGGACCAGTGCGATCCATGGACCGCACTGGACTGGCCTGCGGTCCAATAAAAATTAGGCCTGGACCGCACTGGCCCAAGAAAAAAAAAAAGAAAGCATGGTCCTCCTACTTTTCTTATACCATTTAAGCAAGAAAATAAAAGGCCTGATCCAAAACTAAAAAATTTAGCCCAATATAGTCCAAATCCAATTAATTAAAAAATAACCCATCCAAATTATAACCGCCCAATTAAAACAAAATTACCCAACACTCAAAACCAGATTCGAATTTGGCTGCTGCTTTTGCCTCTCTGATTTCATCTTCGACGCCCGACGCCCTAACCAGCCAGGCTGCTTGACGCCTTGACCGACTATGCGATGAACTGCAACGACGCCGCTGCTGCTACGAACCCGAGACTTCAGACCTTAGTGCCGTCGTGCGGGCCGGTGAGTTGGACGGACCAGTTGGTGACTGCTTCTTCAGTTCTTCACTTCTTCTAATCTTCTCCTCAAAAGCTCAGCCTCCATGGTAGAGCCCTAAATCCTAATCCTCTTACTACCTCAACTATGGGAATGGGTGCTGTTGATATCGCCGTTTTTCTTCTTGGGGATGTCCATGGTGGCAATGAAGGAAGTTATTCCCAAAACGGGGCCCTTTTTCGTGTCCGCATTTCGGTTAATCCCGGCTGGCTTTTTGTTAGTTGGTTTCGCGGCTTCCAGAGGCCGGAAGTTTCCTTCTGGACTCAATGCTTGGCTCTCTGTCACAGCATTTTCTCTTATTGATGCTTCTTGTTTTCAGGTGCTTTGTTGATTTATAACTCAGTTCTTATTTTGAAAATGAACTGGCTTTTGTTTTATGCTGATTTTGTTGGCAATCAACAGGGTTTTCTTGCTGAAGGATTGGAAAGGACTACAGCTGGTCTTGGTAGTGTATGCTCTATAAACTTTTGTTAGAAGCTTGCTTTTCATTAGATCTGGATATGCTGTTATGACGTGTGCTCTTCCGATCTTGCATTTGCCATTTGTTGTCACAAAAGGTGAACATTAACATGTTGGTCCTATAAGAAAAAGGTGAGGAAGATTAAAAAAATTGATGTGCACATTGAGAAATGACGTTATGCCCATCCCAAATAAATTTTCAGGGAACTGAAAGTGTTATGATCAGTAGTCTATTATAATCCTTAAACAGATAGAAATTTGTAATTTTTCTGCGCTGGTGTCAGTGATAATGGAATTACAGGCAGCAAAGCAATTTTGTAGTTTATTGTGAATCAATGTGTTATTCTTGTATTTGTTGAGCTAAAGTATAAGTTATTTGCAGCTAAAATATTATTTTTCCCTTTCTATTCTCTAAGGAATTGGTAATAAGCTGCTCGATTGTTTTTTCCCGAGTGAAATTTTCCAAATGTTTGATCCAAGCATTTAAAAGAGATTGCACAAAATGTGGTAGGTCATAATTGATTCACAGCCTCTGACTGTGGCTGTCTTAGCTTCACTGTTGTTTGGTGAGTGACTCAAGATTTCTTTTATAGTTTTTAAGTTTTGCGATTTTGTCAATTACTCATTTAGGTTTTGTCCATCTTGTATAATTGACTAATTGTATTTTGTAGATTTTAGTTAATTAATTTATAAATTATAAATTATAATTTAAGGTTTATTGGCTTGGCTTACGCTTAGTGGTTAGTTAGAACCTAGACATTAGTATTTGGTAAGTTAAGTATAATTAAATTGACCCAAAATTTATGTTCTATGTAATATTGTTGTTGTCTTGTTGAATGTTGTAGATTATGGAGAGGTACTTCAAAAAAAAAAAAAAAAAGGAGTGTTGAAGGAAATGTTGTTGAAGAGAGTTCAAATAGAGTTGAAGGAGTGTATTCGTGTTCATTGTTAAATTATTTTATAGTTGCTTCATTTCAAAAATTTTGGACCGCACTGACTTCAAATCCTGGCTCCGCCCCTGATTGAAGAGAATGATATATACATGCGGGCGCGAGTGACTCCATCTCCAGTGAATGACTAGTAAAACAAGAAATATGTTTGGACTTTAGATAAAGTGAGTTGAATGTATCAATACGCATTCAACTTTGTTTTAAAGCAAGATTAATGTTAGGGAAAAAAACCAAGGGGGGAAAATTAGGGGGAAAAAATCTATTTTCAAATAATGTATAAGGGAAAAGTTGGGGGATATGAATTGGACACGTGGCGGTATTTTATTGAATTGAAAGGTGAGTGAGAGTGGGGGAAAACGTATTTTATTGGATTGGAAAGGAGTGAGAGTGGATAGGGAACCTAAATGAGGGACCAAATCTCCGCCCCGCCCAACCTAGGTTTTTACGTGATTTTCTATGGAAACCTGACATCCCCTCTTACGGAGCTCAAATTGCCACGTGGCTGCACAACATTGGGTGTTAGGTCCAACACCCAATGTTGTAACACCCAATGTTGTGCAACCACGTGGCAATTTGAGCTCCGTAAGAGGGGATGTGAGGTTTTTATAGTCGGACCGGGTTTTTACACCTTCTACTTGATACATTATTTGGGCTTTTGGGGGAAAACCCTAAATTTGGGGTTTTTCCCCCAACACTAAGCACATTTGGGTTTTTCCCCCAACACTAGTTGTGCTTTTACGTCTTCAAATATCAACTGAACTTTAAAATGTTGTCACTTACTCACTTTAGAAAGTTTCTTCCGTTACTCATTTAATAGCATTCTATTAACGGAATTAGTGACTTGGCAAATGGATTGCAAATGTGCCAAAAAGCCGCCGTTAATTTTGAACAAAAATAGAAATAAGGCATAAATCATATCAGGGTTACGTTATAAGAACAAATAATGATATTTATTTAGATAGACATGTGTCCAATATAATTAGCATATGTTATAAATATTATAACAGTAGAAATAAATACAGGCATAAGTTCAGGATGTTGTTATGAATGACCATTATACTCCTGAATTGTATCTATAAATAGAGGTTGTTGACCTTGATAAGAAAATACAGATATTTAAGATATTCTCATCTTTTCTCTCTTTCTTTTACAACATGTTATCAGCACGATTTGCATATTTTTCCTTTATTGCGACTAAGGTTTGACATTTATAATGGATTACCGTGATATCTATCTAGTTGATAGTGCAACGATACATACCATTCTTCAAAACAAAAAGTACTTTTCAGAGTTACTATTAGTTGGGGATGATGTTAATATATATATATATATATATATATATTAATTAATCCAGTTAAGTATCAGTATCTTTTGTACCGTGATTTTCCCACCTTTTTATTTGGTAAATTTTGCGATAACTGTTTCTTTTCTTTTTAATAAAATTTTTTGTGAAAGAACTCAGATAAGTCTTAAACCTGTGACCATTGAGTTTAATGACTAAGCCTTAACCATTTTGCCTATTTGTTTTGTTTGTTAATTTTTTTACTAATAAATTAAAATACTAAATCTGAAATGTCAATTCTAAAACAAACTCTAATCGATCATAATTCGTTAATTCACCATCTTTACCATGTGTATTGGTGAGTTTAATATTATTTGAATTTTTTAATGCATTTTTTTTTAATTTGTTAGTTTTATTAGGATTTTTTTTAAATGAGGCAGGTAATAGATATTTTTTTCATTATTATATCTATGTACGAAGGATTATATGTAAAAATGCATGATGTCTTTTAAATTATCATAAACTTTACGATTACTAAGTTCATCGATCGTATTGATTTAATTAATGTATACTTGTGTTTTTATATTTTGTACAGGGTGTAAATATTACAGATTTATATTTAACTATCTAATAATATATTTTAGTAAGTTTTTTTGCCCGTGCAACACACAAGTGGTTTAACTAGTACTATATTAAGTGCATCCAACATCATCGAAGGCTCTGGAAGAGCTTGTATTATTTTGCCAAATAATACTAAATTCGAAATCGATGATGCACTTTACTCTGGAAAGTCTAGAGGAACTTTGTTGAGTTTTAAAGATATTAGCTGCAACTAATACCACATTTAGACAATGCAAAAAGATAATATTGAGTATCTTTGCATAAGTTCTTGGGTATCTGGCCAAAAGCAGATAAAGGAAAAGTTCTCAACACTGCCATTTGAAATATATTATATATCCATAAAAGCAATTGAGGCAAACCATGTCACGAACCCAAAGTTCATTGATTCAAAAGGTTTTATCCTGTGGCATGATATATTCGGACATCTAAGAGCAACTATGATGCGTCAGATAATTAACAAACTCACATGGGCATAATCTAAAGAACCAAAAGATTCTTTCAGCAAAAGATTTCCCATGTGTGGCATGTGCTCAAGGCAAGTTAGTTATTAGACATTCCAGTATAAATATTAATATTGAATCTCTAACTTTCTTAGAAATGATTTATGGAGATATATGTGGGCCGATACACCCACTATGTGGATTATTTTGTTAATTTATCATATTAATTGATGTTTTCACTAGATAGTCCCATGTCTTCTTGCTTTCTACTAGAAATGCAGCATTTGCTAGACTACTTGCTCAAGTAATAAAATTAAGAGCTCAATTTCCTGATTATTCGATTAAGAAAATTCGTCTTGATAATGTTTGTGAGTTTAGATCTCGAGCATTTGAGAATTATTGTATGGCAATTGGAATTGAGGTTGAATATTAAGTTGTTCATGCCTATAGTCAAACTGGTTTAGTAGAGTCGTTTATTAAATGTCTCCAATTAATTGTTAGACCACTACTTATGAGATCAAAACTCTCAACTTCTACTTAGGGTCATGTTATATTACATGCTGTAGTTCGTATTAGGCCAATAGCTTATCATCAATATTTCCCATTGTAGATTTCCTTTGGTCGAAAACCTGATGTCTCTCATTTAAGAATTTTTTGTTGTACTATTCAAGTACCTATTTTACCCCTCACAGTGCACCAAAATGAGTCCCCAACGAAGGCTTGGAATATATGTTAGGTTTGATTCCTCTTTGATTATATAAAATATCACAACCTTTGACTGGTGATCTATTTACTACATGATTTGCATGTTGTTATTATGGCGAAATGACATTCCCAACATTGGGAAGGACAAAACTACAACTAGAAAAGCATCATGATCTTTCTTGAAATGAGAAAACTCTGTCATATTTTGATCCCTACACTAATCAATGTGACCAAGAGGTAGGAAAGATAATTCATTTACAAAAAGTTGCAAATCAACTGCTAGATGCTTTTATTGATACAAGAAAAATGACATAATGCTCTAAGCAAAATTGATGTCCTTGAAGAATTGGTTGTTGTAATAAGTGAATCTAAAGTATGCCAGAAGTGTGGTTGACCAATTGGTTCCAAGGATTCTGTACGTAGGAAAAGAAACGTACAAGATAAGAACCAAATAATGGCAAATATGATTGATCAATCCAATGAAAGTAACATAGTTTCTAAAGAGCTACTAATGTCCGAAAATAATGAGATTTCGATAAATTATATGTCATCTTATATACTATGGGAAAGGTAAAATGTCGTCGCGGACGATATATTCGCCTTTAGTGTGGCTTGTGAAATAATGAATGAGGATCCTGAACCACAGCCCGTTAGAGACTGTCAAAGTAGAGATGATTGGTCAAAATGGAAAGAAGCCCTACAGGCGGAATTAAATTCACTGGAAAAACGGAAATTGTTCAGTCTTGTAGTTTGAACTCTGGCAAATTTATCCCTATTAGATACAAATAGGTATTTGTCTGAAAGAGAAACAAAAATAGCGAAATTATGAGATACAAAGCGAGACTCGTAGCACAAGGTTTATCTCAAAGATCAAAAATTGATTAATTACGAGGAAACATATTTTTCTGAGATGGACACAATTACTTTTAGATTTTTAATAAGTCTGATTGTGTTAATAAGGCTTGATATGCGCCTTATGGATGTAGTAACTATATATCTATATAGTTCACTTGATAGTGATATATTTAAAGTGCCACAAGCAAGCGATACATATCCTAAAAGTATGTTTTAAATCAAATTGCAAAGGTCTCTATATGGGTTGAAACAATCTGGACGAATGCGGTACATTCGCTTTAGCGAGTATCTAGTGAAAGAAGGATACAAAAATGATAATGTTTGCCCTTGCGTTTTCATAAAGAAAACAGATAATAGGTTTGCAATTATAGTAGTTTATGTTGATTTAAATCTGATTGGGACTCAAAAAGAGCTCAATGAAACTACTGAATACTAGAAAAATGAATTTGAAATGAAAAATTTGGGAAAGACAAAGTTCTGTCTTGGTTTGTAAATTGAGCATATCCTTAACGGACTGTTGGTTCACCAATCTTCATATACAGAAAAAATGTTAAAAACGTTTTAATATGGTTAAAGCAAATCCATTGGTATCACGACGCTCTTCCGATCTAGAACACTCGAAGTGGATAAAGATCCATCTCGTCTACTTGAAGATGGGGAAAGGATACTTGATCCTAAAATACCATATCTTAGTGCAATTGGTTCGTTAACTTATCTTACAAATTGCATTTGATCAGATATAGCTTTTTCTATAAATTTCCTTGCGAGATATAGCTCTACAACACTTTAAGACATTAGAATAATGTTAAACACATTCTATGTTATTTGAAAGACACCATTGATATAGGATTATATTATTCAGAAAAATCTAGATCATCTTTAGTGGGATATGCAGATGTTAGTTATTTGCTACATATTTACACGCAGAGCAACTGCTATATCTCGGAGGTCTGTGAAGAAAACCTTGACAACAACATCCTTAAATCATTCTGAAATCATTGCACTCCATGAAGCAAGTCGAGAATGTGTATAGTTGAGGAATATGACACATCACATCCATGAGTACTACAGATTAGTTTTAACAAAGAAACGTCCAACCAATTGTATGAAGACAATACAGCTTGTATTGCACAACTCAAAGGAGGCTATATTCAAGGTGATAGGACAAGTTCTTTTACACACATGATCTTCAAAAGAATGGCGGCATTGATATTCAATAGATTCATTCAAGTGATAATGTGGCTGATTTATTCACAAGGGCATTGCCAACATCTACATTTAGAAAATTGGTACATACATGGGTCGACTCAAAGTTCTTTAGTGAGAACGTCAGAGGGAGTAAATGTACTCTTTTTCCTTCGTTCAGGTTTTGTCTCACTAGGTTTTCCTAACAAGTTTTTAATAAGGCAGCATATTGATACTCCAAAATTAACTGTACTCTTTTTTCTGAGTTTGATATGTTTTTCTCCCATTGGCTTTTCGCCAAATGAGGTGTTTAATGAGGCATTTATTGTATGAATGGTCATTCAAGGGGGAGTGTTATAAATATTATAACAGTATAAATAAATGTAGAAATAAATATAGGCATAAATACATGATGTTATGAATGACCATTATACCTCTGAATTGTCTCGATAAATAGAAGCGGTTGACCTTGATAAGAAAATACAAATATTTGAGATATTCTCATCGTTTCTCTCTTTCTTTTACAACAACATGCATTCCCCCCTCCCAAAAAAAAATGAAATGAAGAGGTACGAGCGTATATGCACGCTAAAATTTTCATCATTTTTCACTAAGGTTTTCCATAGGAAATGAATGAACAATTCTAGTTGTATTTTACCCATTAATTAGGGGGTCTCCTCAATATAAAATTTGATAGATTTTTTGAGTTGTATGAATTATTATAGAATTAATGGATTTTAATAGAGTTTCACAAAATCCGTAGAATTTTATGCCACGAATTGTTGTAGATTTCTACTGAAATTTGTTAGATTTCAGAGGGCAGTCAAATTTGTTGGATTTCAGAGTAGTCCAGTGCTCCCGCCAGAGTCTGTCGCGCCCCACATGCGAGTCAAGGGGTATAACGCCGCCACACTCGGGTAGGAGATCAAAATTATTTTAAAGGGTGTCTCCAATACATAATTTGATCCATAGAATTTCATATTGATTTTTTGGGGTTGTTATTACTAATCCACTTTTACCTTGTGTGTTCAGTAATCAATTATAAATTCATTTAAAAATTTATTAGTGTCATGTTGATCTCTAAACGTTGAGTAACTTTTTTCTTTTCTTGTATTTTATATTTTTGTGTAAGTCGAATGTAAACTTGTGATAGAAAAAGTTATACAACTTTTTATTTGATGATAAAAAAAATTAAGAAAAAGTAAAATTATTCAAACAATGTCAGCTTTGTCTTCAAACATCTATTTACTAAAAATTATGAAATTATTTTAAATTTAATATCATTATATTGTTATAATAATCTCACACAAATTTCTTTTATATAGATTGATTATAATGTGATTTTTTAAAAATTAGAAACATGAAGGAAAAAATTACGTTTTATTGTGATAATAAATTATTGATATTGACCATGTTTGTATAAAAATTGAATGTGATATGATTGCTCAAAAGCTAAAGTGATAAAAAAAAAACGAGTCTTGAAATTTTATGATTATTATTATAAAAATCTTTATTAATTATCTAGATTTGAAAAATTTTATGAAACCCATAAGAACCCGATGGTGAGAGGTCGGATTTTAGCAAGAATCTTGTAAGTATATTTTTAAGCCTAAAATCCATAAAATTCCATTAAAATCCATCATTTAATTAAATCTATCAGATTCCATAGGTAATTGAGAAAATCAAATTTCAATGGATTAATCTGTGAAATTCTAAATTGAAGACACAAAAGATTACATGGATTTTTAAAGTTTATCAAATTCTATATTGAGGACAGCCACTTAATTGTATCGCATCTCTTATATTGTTGTAATATAAGATATCAGTTGCTAGTTGTACACGCATATGTTGCCTTAAAAGGTCAGGGAACACTTATTATTACATGTTGAAAAACGGCCTGTCACCATAGAAAAGATGAAGTACAATAATGGAAAACCAGAACTTGGTGGAAAAGAAATCAAAATTCCAAAAATAGTAGTTTAATCTTTTTGATTGTTTCAAAGCTGTGTTACCTAAATGATATATACATTGACAATCTGGTTATGACGTTTTCAGGAGCTTTCATAATGCGGGTGTATGGACATATGCCACGTCACGTGAAATTGAAGTGTTTGGAAATTTTTATATACATTGAATTTAGATTATTTTAGTATGTATTTTGTTAATTAATTAATTAATTAATGTCATTTTCATGTAACTAATCCCATCTAATTCTATATATGCTATATATATATATATATATATATCTTATATATTTAAAAGACGCCCCTTTAAAGTCAAGTGGAACAATTCCACTCCGTCATCCATATCACAAGGTGCCATCCATTAACGTGGCACAGCCATTCGAACTCAACTCTTTTATAGGCAAAGTTGTCAAAAATGTACCTAAAAATTGAAGTCTGTTAAGTCAAGAAATTGCATTAATGGGAAGTTCTGACTTCCAAGTTACTGCATTGTTTGGTAGATGTACTCAAAATGTGGTTGTGAATGGCATTTTCATATGTTTTCCTTTTTCTTTCAACAAAACTTAGAAATATAGTAGCTATTAAAATAACAATCAGCATCAGCAAGACCGGCGGTTGGCATTTTAT
The DNA here is from genome assembly GCA_963692815.1 of Nyctanthes arbor-tristis. Taxonomy (NCBI): domain Eukaryota; kingdom Viridiplantae; phylum Streptophyta; class Magnoliopsida; order Lamiales; family Oleaceae; genus Nyctanthes; species Nyctanthes arbor-tristis. The sequence continues at coordinate 47,765 of CAVNYN010200988.1, forward strand.
AAAACCTAACAGGTGAACTGATCTAAATCGATCATTTCTCGATCAAAGTAAACGTTTTTTCTTGTCTGTTTCAATGAAATTAATAATAATTAATAGAAAATTAATGGGCTTTCATTGAACAAGTCTTCCAAATTAAGACAAGTCGACAAACAATTAAGTAAATATTACATTATTGCAACTTAGTTCAAGAACCTTAAATTAAATAACATAGAAAAAGATGGAACAAACTTAAAATGTATATTACAACATGTTGACGTGTGGATATTTCCAATATTCATGCAATATATGTGGAACGAAATTATTATTTATAAGATAATTAGGTGTATACTTTGTTGGATATACCATGCTTTAGTGATGCCTTTTGCTTGTAGATACAAACTATCATCACCTATATATTCTTGCATTACACACACAGAAATACCTATAAATTATATTTTGTTTTATATACAAGGATGAAGGTTAGGAATTCAGCATGGGTCAAGCTTTTGGTTTTACAATATCTCTCAATTTTATGCGCTTCGCAAGATTTCGATTTCTTCTACTTTGTTCAACAGGTTTGTGATCAACCAGCTAGTATGATCGACTTACTGAATTATATATATTATTTAATTTATTGTATACGTTCACCCATAAAGATATCAACTTACATGGAATATTGCAGGTAAAATTTAATTTGTCATTTCATCCATTCCTTAAAACAGCAGCATATGTTTATTCATTTGAATCTTGTTAGCTATTGATAATGTTCATTGAAAAAGGAGTGCTACTAACCTAAAATTAATTATGTATGATCTTGATTCAGTGGCCTGCTTCTTATTGTGATTCAAGACATAGTTGCTGCTATCCTACAACAGGAAAACCTGCTGAGGATTTCAGTATTCATGGGCTTTGGCCGAATTACAAGGACGGAAAATGGCCATCGAACTGTGACAGGAAGAGCTCTTTCGATGAGTCCGAGGTATAATCTCAGAGCTAGGCTTCAACTTTTTCTTCATGTTGTATGTGTACTTTTTAAAGCAGTACTGCTTTTAAAGTCATCTAAAATATAAGTTAATTAGTGTATTAAATTGTCAACAAAGAGACGATTACATAAGTATTTTTTTTCTCAGGTTTAACAAATCAAATGGTATTATTTTACAGATTTCAGATCTTGTAAGTAGAATGCAAAAGGACTGGCCAACCCTTGCCTGCCCAAGCGGAGATGGCTTGAAATTTTGGAGCCATGAGTGGAACAAACACGGGACATGTACCACTCTTGATGAACATGACTACTTCCAAGCAGCTCTTGACCTCAAGAAAAAGGCCAACTTGTTACAAGTCCTGCAGAATGCAGGTAAGTCAAAGCCAAAATATTATACCAACATATAATGACTTTAGATATTATTTTAACAAAAACAGACTTTCAGGGCTAAATTCTAGATGATGTTAACAGTGAAATTATATATGTTGCTGAGCAGGAATTCGAGCTGGAAATTTTTACACTTTGGAGAGTATAAAGAAAGCAATAGAAGAAGGCATTGGGTATGCCCCCTACATAGAGTGCAATGTGGACTCGACCGGCAACCATCAGCTATACCAAGTTTACCTATGCGTCGACACCACAGCTTCCAATTTCGTACGGTGTCCGGTTCTCCCACATGGTGGAAGATGTGGCTCTCGACTCGAATTCCCTTCATTTTCTGATCAATCTGATTCACATGATGAACTTTGATTTACCATCAGATTTTAATTATTTTTCTTTATTTTGTAACGCATTATTTGAAACTCAATTTAACATTTTCATCAATAAATATATATTAATTGTGCCCATAATATATACAATCCCTTTCTTACCATTCATGAATTATTATAAGGAATTCTCATCGTGGAGAAAATGTTTTTTAGGAGTACTAATTATTCAGTCAGTAACATAGTCCACTTGACATGAATAAGACTTGAGATAACCCAGCAAATAATTTTTGTAAGGACTAAATCGACTGAATCTCGAATCTCAAACAAAGGATCCCGCAAAAATATATATGCAAAGATTGGTTTTCGATTCCAACGTTCCTCAAGATTCTTGAAAGATCAATCAAGAAATGTGTTCAACAATAAATAGGAAGAACTAACTAGGTAAGACGGACGCCTAAAAACGACGCTGCAGCCTAGTTGGTGCTTTGATATAAAAAAATAGGGAAAAACTAATTTGGGAAGTTTCTAATCCAATTTTCAAAAATATGCCAATCATTTTTTTTAACACTATTACTGGGTTGTATGAGAGAAAAATTGAACCATTTGGTAAAAACTTGGATACCATTGGACCACACGTGGTAAAATATGTCAATCTTTTTTCCTTTTTTTGACAGGAAATATGTCAATCTTGTAAACACTCTAATTTGCATTAAATTAGATGACTGAATATCTGTTACTCAATCTGTTAAAATATATATATATATATATATTTCCGTTACTCCAAGTAATATAAAATACTAAATTTAAAGAAATTAATGGCTTTACCATTTAGATTGATTTTCTTAACATTTGTGCTTAATCGACCCATTTTGAATTGGGTAAATTTCACATATCGTCCCTAACATTTACAGTTAAAATCGTCTGGGTCTCTAACCTTTTTTTTTAGCGTTGGGTCTTAAACATTTCATAAATACACAAAAAAGGTCATTCTTAACAGAATCTGTCCAAATTTCCGTTAAGTGGTAGATGAAATTACCTTTATTCCCTCACCTTTTAAATTTAAAAAAAATAATTCAAAAATTAAAAAAATAAAAAAAGGGAAAACCCCTCCCCTCCCCTCCCCTCCCCAAATGTAGTATTCCGGCGGCCACTGGAATGCTGCCGTTTCTGGCAGCTGAAAGGGGGGATCTCCCCCCTTTCATCTGCAGGAAATGGTAGAGAATGGGGGGAGACTCCCCCCCATGTTTCTGCTGGAACGGCAAATGGTAAAAAATGGGGGAAGCTCCACCCCTCCCCCAATTTTTTCTGCCAGAAATGACAGAAACATGAGCCCCCCTCCCCAAATTCCCAAATTTTTCTGCCATTAATGGTAAAGAATTTGGGGGGAGGGGGGAGTTCCCCCTATTTTCTGCCATTTCCAGCAGAAACATGAGGAGGATTCTCTACCGTTTCCGGCATATGAAAGGGGGGAGCCTCCCCCTTTCAGCTGTCAGAAATGGCAGCGTTCTGCATTCTGGATAGGGGTGGGGGAGGCGGAGGGGTGGGGTTTTCCCTTTTTTTTTAATTTTTAATTTTTTTAATTTAAAAGGTAAGGGTATAAAGGTGATTTCATTTACCACTTAACGGAAATTTAGACGGATTCTGTTAGGAGGGACCTTTTGTGCGCTTTATGAAAGGTTGGGGACCCAGCGAGTTAAAAAAAAGGTTAGGGACCTAGATGATTCTAAGTGCTAAGATTGGGGACGATATGTGAAATTTACCCTTTTGAATTACCCTTTAAATATACAATTCATTTGAAGTTTCCTTTTGTCCCTGAAATTATGAATCCCAAGTGTTCAATCTTGATAAAGTTCTTGGCGTTTCAATGTCTTACGGTTCTTTGTGCTCCACAAGATTTTGATTTCTTCTACTTTGTTCAACAGGTAACAGGCATGCCTAAAATTTGAGTATCAAGTAATTAATTTCTTTCACATCCTTACAAATTGTCACAACTGATAGTTGAATTGTCATTAAATTTTTCGATAATCAAAATGTCATATTTTCAGTGGCCTGGATCTTATTGTGACTCAAAAAAAGGTTGCTGCTACCCAAGAAGTGGCAAGCCTGCATCTGATTTTAGCATCCATGGACTTTGGCCTAATTACAACAATGGCTCGTACCCGTCAAACTGCAACCCGCAAAGCGATTTCGATCCATCGAAGGTATTGAAACTACTAAAGATTCAAGTGAAAATTTAGTTTGTTGTTACTTTTTTCTTTTTTTGAAAAGTTTTGAATAAGAATTACACGTTATGCGGTGTTATATCATGTCGTGTTGTGTCAGATTTCAGATTTGACTAGTAGAATCCAGATAGAGTGGCCATCTTTGGCATGTCCAAGCAGTGACAACCTTAAATTCTGGTCTCATGAATGGATCAAACATGGAACCTGCTCCGAATCCGTTCTTAATCAGCACGATTACTTCAAAACCTCCCTAGATCTCAAGGAACAACTCAACCTATTGGAAATCTAGCAAATTCAGGTATTCAACCAAGTGGGGAGGTTTACGATTTGGGTTCCATCAAAGATGCGATAAAACAAGGCACGGGTTTCACTCCATGGATAGAGTGCAATCGCGATGAATCCGGGAACAGCCAACTTTACCAAGTGTACATTTGTGTGGATACTTCAGGGTCTAGCCTCATTGAATGTCCTGTTTTCCCTAATGGAAAATGTGGTTCCAATATTGAGTTTCCTTCTTTTTGAGTAGAAAATGTTGGTAAGTAGTACTGGACTGACTGTCCTGTAAAAAAAATATTTGGACTTATTATTCTTACACTGTGATGTTCAATGTTAATCAGTTTTTTTGTGATAGTGTAAGTACTTCAACTTTTCCGTTTTGTGTTAGGTTTCTCACTCTAACATACAAGATTTATCGTTTGCCTTTTAAGTTGGATTTAACAAGTCTGTACTGAAGAGATGAATAATATACAGACAATATGGTGCATTTTCTAATACAAATGGTCATTCAGAAAGTTCATTATATTCCAACCTTATACACAATATATATATAGTTTTTGTTAACATTATTGTACTAATTTATGACAACCTTTTATGGAAACGATACATTATACATATGTCTAAAAACACCTGTTAAGGATGATGTCTCTGCGCACTGAAATTCACATTGGCTTCATCAACTGCCTTGCAATTCAAGTCTATCATTTTCAGACCCGAATCAAAATCATTCATGCATTTCCTGTTCAAATCTAGGCTCCCTAATAATTCCAGTCTTCTCACTTTTTCATTCTTGGCTTGAGCTTCATCTTCTATGCTTCTCTTTTGTGTCCGATGATCTCGAGGCTGACCTAAGATCGATAAATTTTCGGGTTTCTTCTTTTCTCCCCGAACTCTCAGATGATGTTAAGGAACTTTCAACTGAGCATCCATTGTGTCCTAACAGGGCGTTCTTTGCATCTTTTAAGATAGAGGCTTCGCTTTCTGTCAAGACAGACAATGAAGAACTTAAGCACCAGTTGCTGTCAACCATCGATACTAACTGAGAAAGTTCGGCCCGAGCATTTTCCACTTCAATAGAGCAAGAACCGTATCCAGCAAGGGTCTCTTGTGCTTTCTTCAATACTGTTTGCAAATACTTTCCTTGAGCTTCAATTCTTAGCTGCAAATGCCTTTGCACCTGACAGAAAAACTCTTTACGACGCTCTTCCGATCTCTTTGTTTATACATAGTGTAGATTTACAAGAACTTACCTCGATTTGTTCGTGGAGTTTCCTTTGCACCTCCATTTGCATTTGCAGTGCTTGGGCTATCTGCAAACTCCTGAAAAAGCACAACTGTAAATCAGTGAAGTTCATTATTGTTTTGGTTACGAATCAAATTTATTAAATATTATAGTTATTACTCATTAATTTGATCCTGAACCCCATCATAAATAGATTCTTGTTGAAGTGACTCCCTTGATCATCATCTCTGTAGTCTGCATTAAGAAATATGCACTTCAGTACTTGTCGGGTATATCTTGTAGCGTAACGATAAATTTACCTTCTTGTTTATTTTTGTGGTAGCTTTGTGATTGCTGGCTCTTTCCCAGTCTATATTTCTGCAGAAAAGAACATTAATCACTTAGAAAAACATCTATGAGTAAATTAAACAACATAAGCCAAAAGTTTTGCCTGCAAATGACTCTTGAGGTGGTACAAAGTGAGTCCATGAATTCCCATCATCCTCATCAAGGATTTTGGTGTAGCCTCTGCATGATACACATCAACACCAACACCAACAGCATCAGTGTATCTATATGATGAATAAATATTATAGCATGAATAATTGTTTGTCAATCCAAATGACAACACGAGATAGTTACGGTACTCAACTATCAGCACCTCCGAGGTGCTCCACAGCATCGACGAAACGTTGGTGGAGTTCTTGAGTCCATTTCAACCTAGGTTT
>CAVNYN010201036.1:0-26791 GCA_963692815.1 Nyctanthes arbor-tristis
GCCGCCCCCCCCCAGACGTGGGGTGAGTAATAAATGGTGTTATTTTTTTTATTATTAAAAGAGATTATATTGACATGAACACATTTAAATATATATTACTATATTATTAGTCGGATAAGACAGAGGAAAAAACTCAATGAAAAAAAAAAAGAGCGAAAAAGTAAAATATTGTACAAAGGATAAGCATAAAATGCATTTTAGACTAACAAGGAAAAAAGAAGAAATCTCCGCATGAAGTCACAGAATAGAGACATAGTCGCGTGGGCGAATCTGGTCTAGAAGACAGCATGGGGTGGGGGCGCACTAGGCAGGCGGCGCGCCTGCACTGGCCCTTCTGCCTGGTCTGTTTGCTTCAGCCGATATGGGTGTGGACGCACAGCTGACTAGTACGGCTGCATCATCTCTCTCTTTTTTTTTTTATTTTATTTTTTCTAGTGACTCAAGTTTGGGTGCTGATGTCCTAAAATCTTTACAAAGTCAGCCTGTTCTAGATTTTTTTCAATTATTTTCTTTTTCTTATAACAAATAAATAACTAAACATAAATAAATATTTTAACATAATAAAACACACAATAAACCACTAATATGGAAAAATTAAACAATCTAATAAAACACTTATCAGATGTACCCCATAAGATGTATATCCGCTGTGCCTAGAGCATCATCTCCAATGCAAAATGAAAGTGAAGTGTCTTAGGTGCATATGTGTCAAAAAATATTGACATTATTTTCCAAAAATCTTCAATGTAATAATGTCAACATTGTATATTTGTTGAGTTATTATTAAAGATTTTGAAAAAAAGAAAAAGAGAGAAAATTTTTGATTGGTTAAATTAATACTTGATATTGTTATATAGAATCTTATCTCATGACATTCTACATAAAAATGTCAAACATTTAATATATATACAAAAAACATATTTTTTTTACTAATTATCAATTTATTCCATGACTATAACTATAGATTGGAGATACCCTAAGTATTTCTCATAAATGACTATTGATGAAAGTGTGAATACATTAAATGCAGTAATACAAATAAAATAGAGAGGGATTGACTCTCCAACTCTCTAAAATCAAAAGTTAAATTAAAGAGTTTATTGGAACTTATTTTTTAGGCATAGCTCTCCAAAATAAAGAGTATATTTTAAATAGACTCTTGAAAATACTCTTATAGGGGATAACTATGTAATTTTATCTAGAAATTGTTGGCTATCTAATAATGTAGTGTTCGCTTAAAAAAAAGGTAATGTAACTTTATTTTTATATTATTATTAATATTAGAGAAATGTTGTTGTACTTGACACTATATTAAAGTGACATTAAATAATAAATTAGATTAAGTAAGTTATTTATTTATTTAATTTCACTTATTATTTATTATCATTTAGACTAATACTAAGCACCACTAATTCTACGTAATATTATTATGTATAATTATTATTTATTACATTGGTTCTGTAAAAATGGGCGTGCTATTATTATTATTATTATTATTATTATTATTATTATTATTATTATTACATTGGTTCTGTCAAAATGGGCGTGCTCCTAAAAATCTCCGCCTCAGTTCTACTGGAGTATCTGTCTTTGCTTGTGTCTTCATCCACATCTCTTTAGTTTTCACTGCCAATATCTCTTTTATTTTCTTTCTTAAATTTTTCTTTGCACAACATCTCATATGAATCTGAATCCTTCAGAATACTTCTTGGTTTTTGTTAGCTTTCATCGAGAAAGCAATTATGGTGGGGTTGACTTTATTCAGGTGAATTCTTGGTACGAAGACTTCTATCTTTTGCGCTATAGATTTTTTTTTTTTGGCTTGAATTGTATATTTTTCCTACTTGAATTCAATTCACTGCATGTGTTCTTTGTATTTGCATGTCTGCCTTTTGTGTTTTGAACTCATACTTTCTTCCAGACGGTCGAACTTTCATTTTTCTGTTGGATTAATTGTTGAAGCCTTTATTCCTGGTTACTTGATTTTTATTTATTTATTTTTTTTTTTTTTAATATATGTACTGAGGAGTCTAAAGCATTTTTACAAGGACTTGCTCGTGAAAGTTAGGGAAAATTGAATTTTTGTTTTATTTAACTTTTTTGGTTGAAGCTTTGTGATTCAGGGGAAAACAAGTGAAGAAGAAACTTGGTTTTATAAAAGGATATTTGCTTTTTTCCCCCCAAAAAAGTAATAAATAGACAAACATATCAAAACCAAAAAAAGGTCTTTTTACTTTGAGCATTTTTGGCCGGGCATCCATAATAAGTAAAAGTTACTTTTTCAGTAAATACTGTTTCCAAAACACGATTGATAAGTATGGAATTTCATGGATTAGTTTCTCAGTTTCCCACCAAAATAAATTACTTATCTTCAAATTTATCATTTTTTTCCTAAAAAGAAAAAATTACTAAACAAACTTAAATGCTTATTAAGTCAACGTTTAAGCTTAGCAAAACATGCTTGTCCGAATGATTCTTTAATGGATAGGTTAATATCTAATGAAACAGTAGTTTGTTCAATCATTTCTAGTAATTTATTACTACATCCTGCTTCAGGAGTTGTGATTCTTAAGGAATTCGTTGAAAATCATGGGAGTAGATGATGTGGAATCTAAAATGCCCCTTACAGTGGCAACTGTTAACTTTTCTGTGGAAGAGAAAAGACACAACATAAAATTTGGTTCTCACTCGCTGGACGAGCCATCTGAAGAGGAAGTGAATAAAGTTTATGAGGCTAACCTTCCCAAGGATGCAGTCGATGAGTGGCCTGCACCCAAACATATCCACTCTTTCTACATTTGTAAGTATCGGTTATTTGAAGACCCGAATCTGAAGACCAAATTGGATCTGGCTGAGAAAGAGCTACAGAAAAAGAATCTGGCCCGCTCCCAGATTACGGATAAACTGAGGGCAAAAAGGGTAAGTCATGTGTCACCTTTTTCGTTTCTCAGAAAGCGCTTCTTATATAGTTTTGGTTGGCTTGTGAACAATTTCATGTGTCACCTTTATATAACGTTGTGGCGGAAGAAATCTTAAAATATTTTAAATTCAATCTCCATAACGACTCGATTTAAGAGTAAGAGTAGACTAATCGCAGTGGTTGTTAAGCAGCTGAAGAACCAAACAAGTTAGGCTGGTTTCATGCAAATTTTTATGTTTATGAGAAAGCAGATCATGAAACATCAAGCCGACCCATGTGATTGGTGCAAAAGTATGTGCCGTAAGATACATGACTAAAATTGCAATGAGTATTTAGTTGATCATTATTTATTTTGTTCTTGCCCCAAAGGGTATCCTTAAGTATGATTCTTTATATCGCTGTGATCCTTCTGATGACAAACCTATGGATTGTGCAAACCATCAGAGTGATAAGTCACATGGAGAGTGTTGTGCAGGCAGATCGAGCCCAAGTAATTGCTCAAATAAGGTCTCTAAGTGCTGAGAAAAGACAGTTTAGGACGATCATGGACGAGAAGAGAAAAGAAATGGAACCTCTCCAGCAGGCTCTCGGCAAGTTACGAGGTGCTAATAGTGGAGGAAGAGAGAGGGGTTCGGGTATTTGTTCATCTGAGGAAGAACTCAATGCTCTTGTAAGCACTAAATTATAAGTACTCTTTAATATTTACGGCGCTTGCCACTTTTCAAATGCCTTTTTTCCACACAATACTGCTACCTAATATGTATTTTTGTTGTTGAAAATGATTAGATCAAGACTTTGCAATACCGCATTGAGCACGAGAGCATTCCTCTTGCTGAGGAGAAACAAATCCTTAGGGAAATTAAACAACTTGAAGGGACAAGAGAAAAAGTTACTGCATATGCTGCTGAGAGGGCGAGGATTCAAGACTCGCTCGGTGAAAAGGGAGTTATTCAAGACCAAGTCAAGGTAACTCACTCTTTACATAAAACAAGTTCTTCGTTTTAAAGGTACTTATGCTTATTATCACCTGATTGTAGCTTATAGGTGTTGATCTTGATGGAGTTCGGAAGGAACAAGAAATGATCAAGGCAAGGCTTAAGCAGCTGGATGAAGAAAAAGAGGCTATAGAGAAAGAGATAAATGCATTGCAGGAGGAATTGACTGTACTTGCACAGAAGAGAGACAAAACATTTGAAAACATTCAGGAAATGAGGAAACAACGTGAACAAGGCGTATGCTTCTTTCCATTCTTAATTATCATCATCCTTAAATTTCATTCTTAGGCTTTAGGGGATCTAATTGGCTTACAAATTTCATTCTTAGGCTTTAGAGGATCTAATTGGCTTACAATTGGTCGTATTTGTCCTCCTGTATTTTTTACTACTTGGAATTTGCAAATCATAAATATTTTTTGTTGTATTACCAGTTATTTCTTATTCACAAAATTGGTCATCCCAACTTGCAGAATTCTCCTTTTTACCAAAACCGCACCCTATTGGTCAAAGCCAAAGAACTTGCTGCAAAGAAGGACATTGAAGAGCTGAAGGAGCTTTCTGTTACCCAGGTTGGGTTAATAATTTTCTGTCATCGACTTTTGAATCAAAATAGTAATTTGACTTAGTTATTTGATGGTTGATCTTTTTGATTTGATTCTGATTCTAGGTTGAGAAGTTCATGTCACTCTGGAATAGTAACAAGGAATTCCGGGATGATTACATGAAGAGAACTTTGCAGTCTCTTGACATGAGACAGCTGAGTCGGGCTGGCCGTTTGAGAAATCCAGACGAGAAGCCTTTGAGTGAGGTACCAACTCCGTCTGAAGCTCAGGTTGTCCTAAAATCAAGCGCAAAACAACTCGCAAAGGAAGATCATATTTTCCCAGCACAAAGTGATGCTTCTTTAACAAAGAAAGTTCAGAAGGAAGAAAATGCAAAAAATGAGAAAGAGGCGAAAAAGAAAACAGAAAATGCCTCCGAGAAAATGGACTTGGAAGCTATAGAAGTCTCGGGGACAGAAAATTTGCAAGCGGGTTCTCTTTCTAACAGGAATGAAATTGATGAGACGATTCTGAAGGAGATGAAGAGAGACGAACAGATGGCCAAGGCCAAGCTGGCATCAGAAAGAAGGAAGAAGTTGACTGAGAAAGCGGCTGCTAAAGCAGAAATAAAAGCTCAGAAAGAGGCTGAAAAGAAGCTTAAGGAAATTATTTGTCGATCAACTCTTTATAGATCTTTTTCCAATTTCATTTTTAATATCACCTCTAAAGTATTTTGGGTCTTAATATGTTTTAGGAACGAGAGAAGAGAGCCAAGAAAAAGACTGGAACTTCTGTTGTTGCTTATGGGTCGGAGGAACCAACTGAAGCAGTGGAAGAGGTTGCCGAACCAAATGGGGGAGATGAAGCAGTTGAAACTCCCAATCCTCCAATTAAAAGCAAGGAGTGGAAGGAACATTCCATCAGAAATAGGCGCCGATCGAGAGGTTTTGATTCACTTCAGAAAGCTGTGCTAAAACGCAAAAAGCCGACAAATTATTGGGTATGGGCTGCTCCTGCTGCTTTGGTTGTTCTTGCACTCCTGGTTTTTGGTTACAGCTACCTTAGCTAAGATTGTAAACTAGACTAGATAAAAGAGGAGAACCGTCTCATTTTGATGATAATGAGCAATGTTATCTATATAAAAAGGAAATGGACAGACTTAGAAAACTCTGAATAGATGTTTGGTAATCGATAGTAGAAAGAGATGAGACCGTCTACTGAACAAAATCTTGTCTTTTAATCTTATAGTGGACACGGCTTTCTAATCTTCCATAGGTAATATGTTTGCCACGTTGTCAATGGATGTAGTTCCAAATGTCAATATGATGCACTGCACTTCTAAGAAGGTCACGTGCTCGTGTCGGACACGTATTGTGTCGTGTCGTGTATGAAAACTGACATGGATTCAGTATGCATACTCCTAGGGTTTTTACTCTATATGCATACTCTAACAGTGTGTTTGGCAACTGAGTTACTTATAAATTTTTACTCGAGATTATTTTACTTGTTTTCTGTAAGAAGTCAAAAATCGCAGTTTGACTTTCACTTTTTGATTTTTTGAAAAAAATAAAACTAAATGTCAGATGATAGTTTATAAACAGATTTGTTTATAAATAGAGTTGTCAAATGCATTGTAAATGCGTAAACGCTCGTGAGATGCTATAAGGAATATCCTTGAGCGAATATCCTTGAGCAAGTATTAAATATATGCATGTGTTGAGTTGAGTATGTATTAAATATGCATGTGTTGAGTTGGATATGAAAAAGTAGGAAATGAAAATATTAACACCTAACTTTTGTATTTTAAAGAATTTAAATCAACCTGTACGTTCTAAACGTATTGTGTCTTAGCTTTTTTTAAAAAAATTACTTGTCCACATGTTTGAGTCTGACACCCGTACCCGTGTGACATAGTGTCAAGTGCTGGCCGATCGTGATGTTTTTCGATAAGCAAAAGCTAGAATGACCATGAATCGTAGCCACAAGACAACGACATAGGTAAAATTACATTAATACCCCCGTAAATAGATAAGTGCATACACTGAAATTTTATGAATAAACAATACTAGCCCGTACAATCAAAGAAATGAAAAGCAATTAATTCAAATAAAGAAATGAAAGAAAATATAACTAGAAACTATAAATTAGAACAAATTAATATGAAAAAATTATAAAAGAAGAAAATATTAAAAGAAATGTAGTACCAAACAGGCTAGAAAATATAGAGAAACTTAGATATCATAAACACAAACTTAACAAAAATACATGAAGAAATGGAAAAAAGAAAATCTAAAAGAATAATAAGTCACAAAGAATTAAAAACTATAACTAGACCAGGAATAAATGTGATAACTGAACAAATAGAAAAATTAATGGAATGGAAGACCCAACAGAAGAAGAATATGCAGAAAAGTTTAAGAATTTAAAATTAGAAGAAATAAATATGCAATAAGCTATAGTATCTTTGGGACAACTATCATTAACTCCTATGGGACAACCATCACGTGGAACAAATCAAATTAATCAAGAAAAATTGGTGAGCAGTATAACAAGCAAAACAAATATGTCAAATAGACTAGATACTTATATGACACAAATACAAGATAAAAAACACTCTTCAATCAAATTTTTACCACAATACCAAAAACATTAGACAAAGCCAAATCATAATTACCCTACTCAATATGCACCTTGGAGAAGCATGGAAACCCAAACTAGTTCAAAAGGAAAATTGCAAGACTTTGGATGTGTACAAGATATAGACTATAAATTATAATTATGGATGAGATCTATGGCAATGATAGCATAGACTACTTAATTAACAGGAAGACAATTACTGTTATTTTGGAAAATACATTCGTTGGAACCACAACAGGATAGTTGGAAAATAATAGTAAAGAACTTAAAACACTCGTAAGAGGAAATGACCAAGACGAAATAGGAACAATATTAAGTAGATATGAAGCAATTTTAAGTAGAGAATATAATAAATACCAATACAACAGAAGATTCAAAAAGGAGAAATGTAAATATTATACATGTGGAGAAATAGGACATATATCACTAGCAAGTCCTAAGAAAGACAAAAAGAAGAATATGATATATATATATATCTTTAATTCAAAGAGATAATTACAAATTAATACCTATAGAACAAGAAGAAGAATAGAAAGATGTTCTTGAAGATGAAGATATAGTAATGATCGACCCAAAGAAAGCAGGAAATTACCAAACCGACCTACGAAATTCTGAAAACCAAAATACAAAAACACAAGACGTGATGGCCCAGAGGCCCTAGAGTTCGGCACCATCGCCTAATCTCTGTTGAAACTCCACCGGAGTGGATAAGCTTCGATCCACTATAACCACAAAGAATTTACAAATCGTTCACAAAGAAACCAGAACCACAAGATCAGCACCTCTACAAAGGAAACTATCTAGGATTCCTAACATCTCACAAAGAGATTTTCACAAAGAAAATACAAGTGAACCTTAGATAGAGAATATACAGTAGAGATATTGGAAGGGAGGAGGCGTAAGAGACAATATGCCCTAATCTGATAAAGGGACGCCTTTTATACTGGAGATTGACGACTGAGATAATCTTGGAGATCCAATGGCCCAAAGTGAAGCAATGGTTTTGATAAAAACGTGTTTTACAAAATTGACTTTATTTGATTTAAAATAAAAACAACTTCTACAAATCTCCACCTTGGTTTTATTTTGAAAACAATAGTCATAGTGGCCCGAAATAAATCTAGGTTTCATAGCTTCTTTATTCACCTGCACATAACAAACTCAAAGTAAATGAACACAAAGTAACATAAACTAAAAAATCACAAAAACACAAAGTAATTAACGAAACACAAAGTAACAAAATATGGCAGAATTTAAAGGATAATCAACAGAACGAAACTTGCACAAAAAAGCTAGACTAATATAATATTTAGAATATGTAAATAGTCCTGAAATTTAGCTAAAGGTAGAACTTTAGTTCCCATATCGGCCAGATTATATTGAGTAGGAATCTTTTCAATTTTAATAATGCCTTGCTCGACAATATTTCTGATAAAATGAAACTAATCCACATGCTTAGTCCTATCATGAAAAACATGATTTCTACTAAGATATATCGCACTTTGATTATCAGAAAATAATACAACATTATCATTACCAATAAATCCTAACTCATTCAATAATCCCTTCAACCAAATACCCTCTTTCACAGCATCTGTGGCAGCAATGTATTCTGCCTCAGTAGAAGCCGAAGCAACAATTTTCTGTAATTGTACCTTCCAACTTACACATGTATCACACAAAATAAAGAAATAGGCATATGTAGACTTTCTTTTATCAATATCACCAGCAAAATCAGAATCTACAAAGCCCTTAAGAACGATCTCACCTGAATGTTTTCTGGACAGTAAACCCACATTCACAGTACCTTTCAAGTTCTTGAACAACCACTTCATTGCTGTCCAATGAAGTTCATCCGAATTAACTATAAACCTGCTAAGTACACTAATAGCATATGCCAGATCAGGTCTAGTATAGACCATTAAATACATGATAGAGCCCACAATATTAGCATAAGGAACAGATTCCATTCTTTTCAATTCATCCTCAGAACTAGGACAATGATCCGAAGACAACTTAAAATGATTAGCTAAAGGCAAGGAAACAGATTTTGCATCACACATAGCAAACTTTTCAAGAAGTTTCTCAACATAAGCAGATTGGTTCAAAAATAGAGTACAATCAGATCTGTCCTTAACGAAATTCATGCCAAGAATTCTTTTAGTCGTGCCTAGATCTTTCATTTCAAACTCCTGTTTCAACTTAGCTTTTATAGAAGATACATCAATCATACTATAGCTGGTAATCAACATGTCATCAACATATAAAAGCAAATATGTGGATCTTTCACCACTAACACTATTATGGAGCAAACATGGATCATAATTACTCTTTTTGAAACCAAGCTTATGCATAAAAATGTCAAATTTCTTATACCATTGCCAGGGAGCTTGTTTGAGCCCATACAAAGACCGTTTAAGCAAACAAACATGATTTTGTTTACCCTTTGATTCAGAACCCTGTGGCTGCTTCATATAAATGGTTTCATCCAGATTATCATACAAAAACATAGTTTTGACATCAAGTTGCTCAAGTTCCAGTTGAAATGAGTTACAAGAGCAAGAAGAATTCTAATAGAAGTGTACTTGACTACAGGAGCAAAAATCTCATCGTAGTCAACACTTTCTTTTTGAGAAAAATCTTTTGCAACTAATCTTGCTTTGTATCTCACTCCACCTGCTTGAAATTCCCTCGTTTTAATTTTAAAGATCCATTTGCTATCAAACACTTTTTGATCCTTTGGTTTTGGAGCAAGAATCCAAGTCTCATTCTTATTTAAATAGTCCATTTCTTCTTTCATTCCAGCAAATCACTTATCTTTAGAAATCAGCATTTCATCAAAAGAACAAGGTTCACATTCATCAGATAAAGAAGAAGTATAGAAGTTCACAAAATCAAGATCTGAAATCCTAACCGAAGGAGTCCTATTCCTTCTAGTTCTATCCTTAGCAAGTTGATAATCACTCAGGATTTTCTACAGGCAAAACACGATCAATTTCAACATTCTCATTAGGTAAATCACCTAGATTTTCATCAACAGGCACATTATTAGGTATATCAAGTATAGGATTCACATTTTCTTTACCTTGAGGTGTCTCCACCTCACGAGGAGCATCAGAAACATTAGAAATAGATTTGAAATCATCCCAATAAGTAATTCCATGCCTCTGGATACAATTTTCAAATTGTTTAAAATCAGATTTAACTTTAAAGCACGGCATTTCAGACTCGTTAAACATAACATCTCTACTAATAATGACTTTAAAATCCCTATTTTGAAAATCTCATAATCTGTAACCTTTGGTCCCTTCTTCATAACCAAGAAAAATACATTTTTTTGACCTCGGTTCCAGTTTTCCATATTTTTGTTGTGCAAAAGCCGCACACCCAAATGTTTTGAAATAAGACTAATTAGACAAATGACCACTACAACTTGCTCTGGGTTGCAGTAGAGGGACTTCTATTAATAAGATAAGAAGCAGTTTTTACACATTCTTCTGAAAAAATTTTGGGCATTCTAGCCCCAAACAGCATGCATCTTGTCTTATTTAATAAATTCCTCTTCATACGTTCAGAAATGCCATTTCGCTGTGGAGTATATGTTATAGTTCTATGCTGCAAAATCCCATTTTCTTTGCAAAATTGGTCAGACTCAATATTACAGAATTCCTGCCCGTTGTTGGTTCTCAAAACCTTAATTTTCTTACAAGTTTGGTTTTCACAAAGAAGTTTCCAATTTCTGAAATTCTAAAAAGTTTAAGATTTGAGTTTTAACAAAATTACCCAATTTTTCCTCGAAAAATCATCTACCAAAACCAAGTAATACTTGAAACCATAAATTGTTTAAATAGGGACTGGTCTCCAAAGATCAGCATGTATATACTCCATTCTATCTCTGGTTTTATGTATATCTTTAGTGAAAGGTAGCCTATGGTGTTTCCCTGTAACACACTCTTGGCAAAATGGCAATTTTTCAATTTTAGCATTTATTTTTAATTGCACTTTTATTGAGTTTTGCTAATTAGTTGACAATTTTATGAATTTTAGCATTTATTTTTAATTTTTTAATTAAAACCAGTTCGACCTCGACCAGACCCGATTCGACCTTTTACACCTTGAACTGTTAGCTTTTCCGGTGCGATAATTGATCTAGTTTTCTAAACATTGCCTAATGCTGAAACCAATCTGGAGAGCAATCTGGTGATGTGAGATAAATACGGAGAAGGTTCACTAGTTCACAATAAACTTTTTTTTTTCCAATAATGATCGATTAAAATTTTAAACTTTTTGGAAACTCAAGGCTATAAGCTAAGTAGCTCAATATAGGCATAAATCCTTAATTCTATTAACTAAATAAATAACCAATGTGGGATTCTCTTTCTATGCCCCAAGTCACATTTTCGATTGCTTTTAAGAAAAGAATAAAATTTCAACATTTTGAATGACAAAGCGATGCTGGAATTCAATTATAATGCCCAGAAGTCACTTAATTGCATTTTTATTGAGTTTTGCTAATTATCTGACAATTTTATAAATTTTTAGCATTTATTTTTTAAGTTTTTAATTAAAATGGGTTTGGCCTTGGTTCGACCCGATTCGATTTTCAACTTTGAATAGTTAATTTTTGCAGTTTGATGATAGGTTTGATTTTCTTAGCATTTACAAATATTGGAACCAATTCAGAAAATAATCCAACGGTGTGAGCTAAACATGGATACGGTTTATCGGTTCAGAATAAACTTTTTTCAATAATTATCCGTTAAGATTTTTAACGTTTTAGAAGCTCAATGCCTGTTGGCTAAGGCCCTGTTATGAATAACTCTTCTCCAGGTAGCTTAATATAGGCACAAGCAATTCTAGAGAGACATGAAAATGTGACATTAATAAGTGACATTTTCACATAGCACACGTTTATTGGGTAATGATCACATAACTACTTTTTCATCATCCAATATAGGTGAGCCACATATATCTGTCAGTTATTCATGTCTCATTTTTATGTCCCCCTATAATTTTTGTGTAGGCACACATCCTCAATTCTTTTCGTTAAATAACCAATGTGGGATTAACTTTGCATACCGAAAATCACATTTTCAATGATCTTAACAAGAAATAAAATTTCAACTTTTTTAAGATGTTAAAGATCAAAATGATTATAAATTCAAATATTCTTTGTTTGATATTATTTTAGGTAAAAATTAATTTATTTCAATTATTTAATTTAAATCGGTTCAATAACCTTGAATCATTAGCTTTTCTTATTTGTTAACCGGTTCGGTATTCTAAACATTTATAAACACTGCAACCAATCCGGAAAAATCTAATGGTGTGAGAGAAAGACGAATACGGTTCATTGGTTCACAATAAAATTTTACCCATAAGTTAAGGCCCTATCACGAATAACACTTCTCCAAGTAGCTTAATATACGTACACAACTTTAATTCTTTTCACTAAACAACCAATGAGGAATTCTCTTTCTATGCCTAGATCACATTTTCAATGGCTCTAAAAAAAAATTCAGCCTTTTTTGAATGGTAAAGATAAAAAATTGTAAAATCGAATGTTCTCTATCCACATTATTTTAGGTAAAAATTATTTTTTTTTCAATTATTTAGTTAATATCGTTCTAATGACTTTGGACCTTTAGCTTTTTCGATCTGATGACATGTCTAATTTTCTGAACATTAGCTAATACTGGAATCAATCCGAAAGCATTCACATGATGTGAGAAAAATGAAACAAAAAGATTAAGAAAATCGATCAAAAATAATACTGTTCAAGATAAGGAATGGAAAGTTTAAATATAGTGTGAGAGAGATTTGGGAAATCTTAGATAGAATGAGTTCTATTAGAGGAAGGAATGAAAATCTTGATAAGGAAAGCGAGATATTTCTTGGTAAAATGAAATCTGATTTAGTGGTTGAGATTAAAAATTAGAAAAAGCGAGATATTTCTTGGTAAAATGAAATCTGATTTAGTGGTTGAGATTAAAAATTAGAAAATATAGTGATAATAATAAGCTAAATCAAATATATCTAAAAATAATATAAAATAAAATAAAAATTAAAAATCTATAATAAAATGAACGGCCAAGATTGCAAGATAAAGTAAATGATCGAGATGACTGAACCTGATTTAGGAAGTGAAAATGGGCGGGAGGAAACTGTTATGCTTTTATGTGTGTGTGTGTATATATATATATATAGATTCTGTGTTTAAGAATTCCCCTGTTTTCTTTCTACAATTATCATGTCTCTGATTTATTACTATATATATGGAATAACTCACATTGTACGAGAAGAAAAGACCAAAAGAAATAGCAGGAAGGGAGCAAAACTATTAGAAGAAAAGGAAATCATCAAACTAAAAGTCATGAATAACTAAATATTTCATATAAACTATTAGAAAAAAAGGAAATCATGAAACTAAAAGTTATGAATAACTAAATATTTCATATAGATATATATGAAGTCACTGTATAATTAACAATACTCTACTCGTTGTAAAATTAGCAATACTCTATTTATAAAATTACTTTTAGAAGAGTACACTCAGATGTAGAAATTGAAGCTGAGTTGTGCTGAAATATGAAATATTATTGGTTGCTTAGACGTACCCATAGGCAAATTAACTGCGGTTGTGGGAGTGGGAAGACATAAAACGAACACAGAAAGCTGAGTGTCTGGCTATATCTAACTTGTCCATGACAATAACTGAAATATTTTTTGTAAAAATATCTTTTGAAAGCAAATTTGCAAAGAAGCATAATGGACCCATATGTAGAAAGGAGTATTGCTGATTATATATGGTGGATTATATATTGTTTCTAAATATCAGTTGTTTACTTCACAGTTTCCATACTTGCGTTTTGTTAATTACTTTATGTCTAGAGAACCTCTTATTAATTTAGAAGAGTGGATGGTAAAGGAGTTTAGTAAATGATGAGGGCAAATATCATTTCAATTGAAAAGTCAAAGAGAACTTTTAAGATTATTCGATCAAATACTAAGTAGGGAATTGAAAACATATAGAGAACCTCCCAATTCAATTTTTAGTACTTTTATACCAGGAAAACATGGACTTATATTTGAACTAGAAGAAAAAAAATAGGAGAATTAGACATAATAATTGAAGAAAAACTATAACATATAATAACAAGTTTTAATCTATCTATTGTAACATTTTATATTTTTATGCTACAAATAGTACCTCAGAATACCAAGGATAAAGAAGATAAAATACAATAAGGGTATTTAAGACATTTTACTTTAAAAAATTTTGTCTCTTAACTTCACGCTACACCAAGTGGTCAACAATGGTGGTCATTCTAGCATGACTCGATAGGAGAAATGATATGTGTGAATGTTGTCATTTGATCAATTTACACAAGTTCTTTTTTGTATTATATATATATATATATATTGTGTATGGGTTATTTTTACATTTCATTTTTAATCTTTGCCGTTAGTATCATTTGGGTCTGCAACTTTTTTTTCAACTCGCTAGGTCCTCAATCTTTCCTTAATTAGTACAAGAGGTCCTTTTTTACGATTTCCATCCATTTCTCCAATAACTCCTTTATCGAATTACCATTATGATCTTTATCCTTTTAACTAAAAACAAAAAAATAAAAAGTTTAAAAATAAAACAATCAAAATTTAAAAGCCTAAAAAAAAAAGAAAAGAAAAAAGGAGGGGGTGTGAACTTCCTGCAGCATCAGAGGGCACCGCCGTCCAGTAGCGAAATTTCAGAAGTGGGGTTTCACACCCCGACTTCCTTTTCTTTTCTTTTTTTTTTCTTTCAATTTTTTTTTTTGTTTAAAAGGATAAGGAGCATGATGATAATTTGACAAAAGAGTTAACAGAGAAATAGATGGAATTCATCAAAATGGACCTCTCGTGGTAACTAATAAAAGCTTGAGGACCCAAGTGATGTTAACTGCAAAGGTTGGAAATGAAATGCGAAATTAACTATATATATATATATATATTAGGTACAATTACCATATGAATTTTATCAATACAAATGTGCATAAATATAAGGTTTATTAAAGTACAGTGCAAATAATTTTGAACTATGTAGAAATAAATTTATAATAGTAAGTAGAATAAAGCTTCAATATATATGGAGATTAGATCTCTGTTAGTAGATATAGACTGTGGCCCTTGCAAATTTATTCACTGGGATGTGAATGGAGTTGCCCACACCATTGCTATAAGGTCTTTAGCCTTTTGTTTATCATGTTATTGGACTGATTGTTGCCGCTTCTTCCTTTCTTTGATTTTGGGGCCTGTTTCTTCTTCTGTTTAATAAAGGCTAATATTTTCCCTTTAAAAAAAAAAAAGAATAAACCTTCAATACGGTGG
Source organism: Nyctanthes arbor-tristis (assembly GCA_963692815.1). NCBI lineage: Eukaryota > Viridiplantae > Streptophyta > Magnoliopsida > Lamiales > Oleaceae > Nyctanthes > Nyctanthes arbor-tristis. The sequence continues at coordinate 15,462 of CAVNYN010201036.1, forward strand.
AATCGAACATGGACCTTAGACTAGCCCCTAACCTAGGTATGTTCTGTCTTTATTGTATGCATATTCATTTAATAGTAAGTTTGTAAGATGATGACTTCTTAAAATGGTCTGGTCTGTTCAAGAAAAGGTATTGATGAAGTTCATATATTGTCTTATTTGTGTCAACTAACTTCTCATTTTGGGAGACAGTTTAAAATCTAACTAGTGTACGAAGCTTCAGCTTAACTAGCAAAGGAGGAGGTGCTCAATATTTGAGATCCCACATTCGAATCCCACTAATTATGAGGGGTTGGTTATATTATACCTGCACTTTAAAAAAAAGCATCTACATTGTTAAAAGAGTCGCTTTTCTTCTCACAATTCATTCATATTTTGATGGTTCTTTTTCCTCCTCTGTTCTTTTTTCTTCCTTTTTTCTTCTTCCTTTTTTTTTTCCATTTGTGTGTGTTGTGTGGCTTGTTTCTCTGTCTATTTCTTTCGTGCATAAAAGTTTCCGTTTATTTCTCATCCTTCTGATAACTATGATATTATTTTGAACCCAAAACATATGCAGTATCTCTATCCACATCATCACTTCACTACAATATAAAGGGTAATTATATTCCCACGATGGATTTTTATTCTTACACCATGTTATAAATACACCACGATTAAATGATATTTTCAGTAATTGCACCACTATCAATTTACATATTTGCCCATAAAATTAATTACTCATAATCAATATGAAATCAGGTCAAAAATTTATATATGTTTCAAAATATTTTCTAACTGCGTGATCTTTTCCTTTATACACTATGCCTAACTCGAAAAATATACAAACTAGATCTTAAATTGAAGATCTTGATGCAAGTATTAATAAAAACTAATTTACAAGATCAAACTTACTCAATGTTGTGTCAAGCTCATGCATATGGTAATCCACTTTAAACTGTGAGAACAGCTCAAGGAGTTAATTTAGCACCATATCTTGTTGAGTTTCCTTGTCAATTTGAGCCTCCAGAACTTCTGCCTAGTTTAAGAGCGCAATCATAGTCATCATGTGCTCCTTTATCAGCGTCCCGGGTTTTATGCGTATGTTCTAAAGGGGACATATTGCCTCAAAACGTTCTTGTATGTCCTTTTTCCCAAACATCGCATGAAGGCTTTCCATTATGTCATAAGCGGAGCCTAAATGGTCATGTTTCTGCTGCAATACATTACTTATAGATGCCTTAATGTAGCAGCATGTCAATTTGTCAGCTTTAACCCACTTATCATAATCATCCTTTTGGGTTTTAATAAACATACAGTTAGGTTTTTCAGGCATTCCTATTTGAGTACATACTCGATGTTATCAGCATTTAGTACGATCATAAAGTTGCGTTTCCAATCATGATAGTTATCACCAGTAAGTACGTTTTTGTTCTGTATAGTAGGGAGTAGACTGAGAGACATTTTGTATGATTGACAATAAGTAAACAAGCATATTAATAAAGCAGTAACAATAGTTCAGTGCATGATGTATGAATGCATGTGTAGTACCCATTTAACTACAATAAGCAAAACGATGACTTAATTCTAATGATCATCTGCCCACACTTTAGGCATGGTCACAGTGACCTGTTCATTAAGTTGGGTTTTACTCCAATTCAGTTTTTCCCTTTAATATGACACTAAATTCCTTAACCAAAAACTTGCACCATTCTTTTTGGTCAGGTTAATCAATAAAGTGATTGTGTATAACCTTTGTCCAGATTCACAAATACTTAGATTTATGAAATACCGCCATCTTTAGGATGATCAAAATTTTAAAATCCTATTTCTGCAAATCCTCTGCTAAGGAATCCGATACTAAGATCATAAATATAAAGTCCTCCTTTAGAGAGTCAATCAACAAGGCCGGCACGAGACTTAATATCTTATTCTTTAAAACAGATTGACAAAAGGAGACCATGGGTTCTTAAACCCTCCCCCGCTTAATATTTTTAACAGCAATGGGTTCTAATAATTTTTAAATAATTACTAACCATTTAATTAATCAAATTAACTAAACAATCTAATTATTATATATTCCTTGTCTAATCTAATCAAATAAATTTGATAAAGGCTAACCAATGCATGAATATAGAATCCCTAGAGTGATGCTAATAATTCAAATCAATATGAACTATGCATGACAATATTCAATCATGACATTCAAAGCAATAACAATAATAAAGCTAATAAAGACAATTATTTACGGCCTCAAAACATTACAAAGATTAAATTACACCCTTGGGTTCAAGCCAAAAAAAAATTAGTTCCTTTGTCTTCAGTTCGATCCATGGTTCAAATGGCCTCCCAATGTATTAGATTAGCAATTAGGCCCAGTCCTTGATCCAAGAATTAGGGCCTAAGCTAAACCCTAATTTACAATTGACAGAAATAGTACCAAAATGATAGACTATAAAAACCCCAACGCCATCTTCGTCAACCGCAGCCATTCCCGAAATCCGGCTACGGTGGAGTCTGGCCAGCCTCGTGGGTGGGGTGCAATCACCGCTACAAGAATCAGCAGTGCCTGAAGGCTCTTCCTTCTCGCTGTAGCAACCGCTATTGCACGAACTGTAGAAGCTACTGCTTCGCGCAGTAGTGGCTCACGCCGCCACACCACTGCTACTTTGTGCAGTCAGGACCGCGCAGCAGCAGTGTTTCGTACCGCTGTGATGCTGCTGCTTCGTGCGGTTGGGCCGACGAGCACCAGAGGCTGCCAGCTGCACAATAGCAGCCTAGCCGCATAGCTAGTTGCTGCCACACGCAGCTGGTGCAGGCCACCGTGTCTTTCTTCATCCCAGTCGATGTTTTTCTGATCATCTTCTTTATCCTCCTTCCAATTTCAATGCTTATTCCAATATTCAATATGCCCAATAATCATGCAAGAAATACATTCCAAATCCTATACCCAATTCTTAGGGTTTACAATTGATCAATTTGAAAAAACATAAATTGAATTTACAGACTCGATGCAAAAAAAAAAAAACAAATTACAAATCAATGACCAGGCCACAAATAATCGCATAAAACCATAAATTAAATGAATTCATACATATAAACATCCATGAATACATAAGCATCGCTCAAAATTATAAAACATGCAATCTGATGGTCATGTCAATTCCAATATTGAAATCAAGATCTAGACATGCTCTGATACCAATTGTTGGAAATAAGAAAAAGAGTCACAATAATTTCAAAAAAAATATTTTCTTTTAAAACAGGATCGGTCTGGATGTTTAATTCAATATAGGAATAATTAATTGCCTAAAGAGAGTACAGCGGAATATACCTTTTCACAAATAATTAATCCCACGAACTGTTGACAAGAATTACTAGCTCCCGACCCTTGGATCTTCTTCAGAATGCTTTAAAGTCGTGGATTGCACCAGCGAGTAGGCACTGCTGAATTCTCTAAAACCTGACACAAGAGCCGAACCGTAGAGAATTAATTCTTTACAAGAATCTTGTAGGGGTGGGTCTTCCCGAGAGTGAGAAATAAAACCGTCCACTTCTCCTATGTATAGAGAAAAATAGAAGGCTCTTTCGTATCTTGCAAAACATGAAGTTCTATTCCTAATAAGTTTGTGTAAATGCTAGAATTGCTTTCTAAGCAATTCTTTGACTTTCTATAAGCTTCCAGAGGGATCCATTTGAATTTATATAACTAGGCTCCCAATAATTAAATCCAATCAAACTAATATAAACTGTCTGATTTAATGATTAATAATTCGTACACCCCACCAAAGATGAATTATTGCAACTCCTAATTATAAATAATCACAAGAACTAAAATAATAAATTCCATTCTTACTTATCAATCTAAGAGTTGGTCTCCGTTTATGGTCTGATAATTAATTAGGCATACACCTGACCGTATAACCTAATTAATTATGCACTACACTTAACTCTCGATCATCACTACTATGATTTCTATTTAGTATAGTCCGTTAAATATTAATGTTAGATTCCTGAAATCATACTCGCAGATGATTAATTTAATCAGTTCATTTAACTCTTTATTCAAGAGCAACATATTCCTCTCGCAGCACACATTTCATTATTTCACTCTCCTCCAATTCCCAACACGCAAAGTATATTGACCAAATATTTATTCAGTCTCACCCATAGCATATCTAAGTCTCTTAAGATTGCTCTATAACAGAGCCTACCCGAGACAGATTCAAACTAACCGTATAATAGTCATGTGGAACTTTAATTCATACGCACGGTCATGGTTTGGAGTTAAATTCACACAATGGTCCTGTCTGATATACTTATATCGAAGTATATTAATGTCATCACTCACGACCTCAACCAGTCGCGACGATCAAGATAAATCGCCTACTTTATTACAAATGAACCTTAATGGAATTAAGTCTCAACCTTTATTCTTGGTTCAGGACTAATGTTTATGGTTGAAACATTAAATGTATCTTCTGTACTTCTAAAGTACTCATTTAATATTTTCTCAAAGAAACCAGTAGCACTTCATTACCGCTTTTAATTAACAAGTTTGCAAATAATAAATATCGCATTTATTCAATAAATAAATAATTTCTTATTTACAATTCAATCAACTATACTTTATTGGGCATAAATCCCAACAATTTCATTGACATTGAATATCAGCCAAGATAGAAAAACAATCCTGTAAATTGTTACAATGTTAATAATATGACGATTTATAGTTATCCTAAAAGAGCATTAAATATGTAGTGTATATTATTGAAACCTGAAGTTTCATTTGACTAGCGATATAGAAAATATATTATTAGGTTTTGTATGGTTAAATGAAGCATATAAAGAACTTTAAGTTCTTGCATACATTGCCAGCTAATATAAGGGAGATATGCATTGTGATATTTTTTTCTTGACTAAGGTTTTGTCCTAATAGGTTTTCCTAACAAGGTTTTTAATGAACCAACACTGATGAAGTGTCCAAAAAATAATATGCTCTTTTTCCTTCACTAGAATTTTTTCCCATTGGGTTTTTTCCTTGAAAGGTATTAACGAGGCATATTATTTGTGTAGTAAATGTTTGTGAAATGTATGATATTAGCCCTCAATATAAAACTTCTAAATAGTTGATACTGCATGAAGTAGGATATATTTCAAAGTATTGAAGATGTTCAACAGATATGGACGGCTAAACACGAGAACCATTATTGGCTGAAATCAGGGGGAGCAGTTGTACACTTTTTCCTCAATCAGTTTTATCGCACTGGGTTTTTTTGACAAGATTTTAATGAGGCAACACTTGGACACTCCAAAGTTGATCAGAATTAATTGTATTCTTTTCTCCTTAGATTGCTGGATTTTTCAGCCTAGGTTTTTCCCAAACGAGATTTTTGATAAGACATTTGTTATATAGAATAGTCATTCAAGGAGAAGTGTTGTAAATAATTATTGTATTTAGTAAATAACTATTGAACCCCTGAAACCGTAGCCATATATTAATTTTCTTAGCCACTACTCCAAGTTACTTGACTTGTGCTCTAAGTCTTTTTTGGGTAACATACTTGTACGTGTATAAATAGACATATTGCGTTGAGAATGAAAAATAATTTTCTCTCCAACTTTTCTCTCTATTTTTCTGTTATTTCTTCTAGTTTATGACACTATCCTTATATTCTTTTTTACTATTCCACATTTCAGGATTCTTCTGTGTCAAATAAAGCATGAGAATTTCTACTAAGATAAGCTTTAAAGGTCATTTTTACTAAGATATATATATCTTCTCTTTCTCCTTTTGTTTTGTTCATGGAATTTTATGTATTACTAAATTTTCATTATTTATTGTTAGTAACGCTTTATTATCTTGACAATTCAAATAGGAAACGAAACACTATTATCTTGTATGTTATGAGGTTTTACTTGTTTTAAAAAGTATGTTCCTAAAATTAGATATGTATTTACTTCTCATCTATATTTTACATGTAAATTTATGATGATTTCATTCCTTTTATTTATTCTTATAGGTAATTATACATAATTTTTCATTGAATATATATTTCCAAAATAATCTTGTATTTGTACTGTATTAATAAGTGTTTTCATTTCTAAATTTCCTATTATTCTCTCTTTTATATATTATACAATATTTCCAGTATCTATTAATACAATTTGTTCTTTCCATATCCCATTAGTATTGATTTCTACCAATATCTGGAATTGAGTTGTTTTGTTATTTCTTGATGGATTCATTCTAGGAATCTTTCTGCATTCTTGTCATAGCTACCTCTCCTATTATATCTAAACTAGGTCTCCTTTTTGTATAATTATTCCTTCTTCGGCTTATAGATCTTCTTCCAATTTGTATATCTAAATCTTATGAATTATCCAATCTTCTTGATTGGGTGAAATCCATTTCTATGTATTTTGGCATATTGTCATTCCGATTTTCGCTTGCTGTGACAAAGTCGCTGCTATAGGCCTAGATATCGCTACTATAGCTCAATAGCCACGACTTTTTCAGACGACCTGATCGTTACTAAAACCCCGTACCAATAGCCTTATAGCGACGACATTTTAGACTATTGCGACGACGCGTATAGTGACAACTAGATTTCGCCCCTATAAATTTTAACCATTTTGTCATTAATTTTTTCAAAAAATTTTACCCAACCCGCCTCCATTTGGACCAGACCCGACCCGCCACCTTAGCCCAACTTCATTTCTCTTAATAATTGTTTTGCACGCATGAAGGTTTGATCCCGTGACCTTCCCTCCACAAGCATGCCGCCCTTCCAGCTGGACTAAGTGAATTGCATTTTTAATATATATTATTATATATTAAAAATGCAAATAATGGATTGAACATTCACTTAGTAACAACTTTTCGTTGGTAAATACAAGAAATAAAGGCGAGAAATCTTCCCACCATGCTTTAGAGCGACGACTCTCTTGTCGCCGCTGTAGGTAGAACTTATAGCAACGACATTAGATGTCGCCGTTGTAGGTGCGATGTATAGCGGCGACATCAATTTGTCGCCGCTATAAGGGTAACCCTACTGCGACGACTGGTTGTTGCCGCTACAGCCAAAGCTGTAGTGACAAATTTTGGAGTCGTCGGAAATTTTCGTCGCAGTAGCCGACATTTCTTGTAGTGTTTATATGAGTTTTCTAGCATATTTATATTTGATTTCATGTTTACTTGTAAAGGCATAAATTGTTTTGATTGTTAAGCTTATTTTTTTTGCTTCCTAGTACCATATTTATCCCTCTCAGGCTATAGTATAGAGTTAGTGCTTTGTTCTTGTTTCTCTCTCATGTTTATATTGAAAGTTTGTTATTGAAAATTTTACTCTTTGATAAATTATTCTATTCGTGTTAATGCATTTTGTAATGAACAACTTATTCTATCGTCTATTATATAATATTATATTGGCGTATCTATTCCTTCTTTAAAATAAGCTTCAATTATGATTTGCATTGCTTCTAATTGTACATTCCTTACCTTCCCTCTTATCTCAAAGTCTAGTTGATTGGATTCTTGTCTTATAATTTCTTCACTAGTTATAGGTATTAGTGTTTTTCCTGTAACATCTTTTATATCTATAGGATGAGTGTGTGTCCTTGCTATGTGTGCTACTTAGTTTTTTGCCAAAATGGTAAACTAAGTACCTCTTTTGGCTCTACATCCAATTTAGATTTTAGAATTTTTTTTCATATTTCTTCCGGTTGAACATTAATTTGTCATTAAGATATTCTTCATTTTCTTTTACTTGATAACTACATTCGGCTAGATCTTCTATTACTTCTCTCACCATATTTATGTAATATAGTATTCTTGATCATCGCTTTCTTCTTCCTCACTAGATTCATTTTCTAATGACCGTAATTCCATTAAAGTTTTTGTTAAGTTCTTCTATTTCGTAGATTTCTTTATATCTTTAGGTATTTCTTCTCATTCTTCTTCTTGTTCTATAGGTAATAAATTGTAATTATCATTTTCTATTAAGATATGTACATCAAATTTTTATTTTAACTTTTTTAGTACATCCTAGTGATATATGTCATATTTCTCCACATGTATAACTTTTATACTTGTTTGGATTTTTCAAATATGTTTTTGTCTTATTTTCCTTTTTGTCTTAAATAACTTCTATAGGTTATTCTGTATTTTTTTCAAATGTCTTTTTGTCAGGTTTTCTAAATTTCTTTTTCTTATAAAATTTTTTCTTTTCATATTTTCTTGAAGGTTGACATCCCAATTGCATATTTTTATATATATATATATATATTTTTTTTTTTTGGGTTTTTTTTTTTTTGGGGGGGGGGAGGGGGCTCAAGGTTTTTATTGTAACTTATTACAATACAGTCTTTTATAAGTTTTATGATATTTTGATATATTATTAGCATGTGAGCATTTATCTTCTTGTTTTTGTTCTATAAATTGTATTCTTGCTCATCTTGTATCATTTGGTCTTGGTATATTTATCTCTAACAATTTTTTATATAATTCTAGGTTCCATGGGCTAGGTGGCTTGAATAATAATATTAGATTCATAGATTCAAAAGCTTGTCCTTCTATACCATATTCTGATTTTTCAAAATATTCTCCAAATTCACATGCAAATTGTTTAAAATAGCACATATCACATATCAAAAGGTTAGCTAATAAATATCTATTTCTCTTTTTAGAATCTTCTTTAGTACCTCTACATGTTACTAAAGTATGTTATCTTCTCAATATTTCTTCATATATGATAAAAATAGTTCATATTTCATCTTGACCATTTCCTCTTATCCATCTTCATTTCTTCATCACAGTTTTCCTACCATCTTGCTATAGTTCTATGAATGTATTTTTTAACATAAGTTGGAATTGTCTTCCAGTTAATTCTCTAGTATAGGCCAACGTAGCCATGGATTTCGCCCATAATTCTATTTCAATAATTCATACTCTGCATTTTATACACATACTAAATCTATCCATCTTCCTTCTATACTAATTTGGGTTTCCATGCTTCTCCATGATGTATATTCCTAAGGATAATTACTACTTGGTTTTGTAAAATATTGTTCTTGTGGTATTAAAATGTTAGATCTTCCAGTTTTTGTAAAATTTTGGTTTTGTTCTAGTGTATTTATATTTCTTGATTAGTTAATGGGGGTAAATGAAGTGGTATTTGTGGTAGCACCTGGTCTCTTTATTCATATTAATATCTTCTAGACTAAGGGCTTTAAATTTTTCTATATGGTCTTCTTTTGAAGAATTTTCCATAAACTTTTCTATTGCTCTCTTATCATATTTATTCATAATCTGTTTATAACTTCTAATTCTTTACCTGTTATTTCTCTTTTGGGCCTCTTCTTTTCCATCACTTCATATATTTTTATTAGATTTTCATTTATTTCTAGTGTATTATCCGTGTGTTGCACGAGAACAAAGAAGCTACTTTTTTCTAAAACAAATTATTTATCAATTTCATACAGAGATATTTTCATCACATAACAAAACCTATTGAAAATTTGATAAATTAATCTAATAAATCATCATCGACATAGTCGACGCTCTTATATGTGAAGGAAAATTAACTAAAATAGATGATACAATAACATTTTAATACAAAATGTATAATAAAGTTAGCCTAAATTTTGAAAAACTTTTTTTGAAACTATATTGGTTGTGAACTTTCTTTCATAGTACATATCATTATTTTCGGTTCTCACACTGAGAAGTCTAACATTGGTGAGCGATTAACCTTGACTTTTATTTATTATTATTGCATGTGAAGCATAGTTCGTGCATTGCACAGATTTGACCAACTACATTGATTTAGCAATTTGTAAAATAAATTTTTTACACTTGCGAGCAATCCACGATCTTACGGAAGTGCATATATCACACGTACGGTTCACGTATGATAGTTGTTATAGACACAACATGTTCTAAAGTAAAATACTCCCTCCGTCCCAAAAAAATATTCCTCTTTTATTTTTCACATAAATTAAGAAACCATCATTTAATGTTATTGGAAATGTACAATTTAATAACATATTTCCTAATATGCCCTTTGTTTCATTTAATATTTCACATTGATTGTTCTTTATTGTTGATTAATATGCATAATAAATAAGGGCATATTTGAAAATTTAAAAATTAATTAAGGAAAGGGGAATATAATTTGGGACAGATAAAAAAGAAAAGGATGAATATCTTTTTGGGACAGAAGGAGTAATTGAATTGACCTTTGTAAATAACCAGCACGCTAACAAAAATATATGAAATATATGACACAGGATGTCCATATATATGTTTAATATTTAAAAATAGAACAAAACTATTCCAAAATGTGGAAAACTTCTTTCGGAACTACATTAGTCGTTATGCATATTTGACGATTTTAAAATCCCTATCTTGAAATATGTACGTAAGGAGTTTGATGTGGTTCAGAGTGCATCGGAAAAAAAGGGGAAAAAAGACACATAGACGTTGAAATTCAAGATACGAAGTATTTAAATCATATGCATTTTAGTTCTCATGTATTTAAGGTTTAACTACAATATCTATATCAATCAATAGGAAATGTCTCAAAATCGCGAGCAACTAAGCTAATTGCAACTAAAAGTTGAGTGCCTATTGTACCTCATTCAATCTCGATCACTTATACCATTTAAATTGAATTTCAAATTTGTGTAGTTTGTTGATAAAATATTTCTTTGGCATTTTTAATCTCTTTATCAAAAAATTAATCAAACTTTCAGGGTAGAGTCTACGCCAAAAGTTCAAAGTTTGCACAAACCCATCCAACCTAGAGCTTTTCCTTGATGCCGCCGCTCTTAAACCTTCCCACCCAATATGTAATGGTATATAGATTACCATATTTTTCACTATAATTCTAATCTTTTTGGCATTCCCTTTCCTTCCATTTTTTTTCTTCCTTTTCTTCTTTCACTAGTCTTATCATATTAATTTGTTTAATTGAGGTTTGTATTTTTCTTCTAAGGGTTCTTCCTATACTCCTAAAGTGTATTTCCTATTTTTTTCTAGTTTATGTTTTATTTCTCTCACGGCGTTCTCCATTTTTATTATTTGTGCGGTTAACTTATTAACCTTTTGTTTTGCTTCTAATATTTGTATTTCTATAGTTTTATTTATATCTTTATAATTTTTTGTCTAATTATCTGTTGTAATTCATTGAGTAGAGTCTCAATTATAGTTTTAAGTTGTTTTGAATTTTTAGCTTGTTCTAAATTTTGTTTTATTGTTAGTCCCATCTTGTTTAATAAGTATAAACTTGCCCTATTTAATTGTTTATATTCTCCTAAACTTCCCTCTCCTATTAATTAGTATAAATGGTATTAAT
>CAVNYN010201088.1:0-17870 GCA_963692815.1 Nyctanthes arbor-tristis
AGATAAATTGCATACTTTATCAAGTTAGAGTCATAGACAAATGAACCTTAATAGAGTAAAGTGCCAAACTTTATTCTTGGTTCAGGACTAATGTTTTTGATTGAAATATTAAATGTATCTTCTGCACTTTCAAAGTACTCATTTAATATTTTTTCAAAGCAACCAATGATACTCTATTACCGCTTTTAATAAACAAGTATGCAAATAATAAATATCGCATTTATTCAATAAATAAACAATTGTTTATTTATAATTCAGTCAACTACACTTTATTGGGCATAAGTCCCAACATGTGAATTGGTGGAATCGGTTCTCTTTGGTTCGACACTATATTCATCAATATATATTACTCATTAACGATTTGTTCACTTGTAGGATTAAATCGACGACAAATTTTTGGTGGTGTTGTCGAAGACAGAATTTTCTATTTGCTTTTTTGTTTTAATTGATTTTAAGTTTATTTTTATTTTTTTCCTTATATTTTCCGATTGATGCAACTGTTTTTTTTACCCAATTGCTATAAAAAAAATAGGAGAGAAATTAAAAGATCAACAAAATGGCATGATATCTAATATGTGACGCCTATGCTTAGATTCTCTACAGATAAGATTTTGGGATTATGAGGTCCCAAGATTAGCTTATGGACCAGGGACATTTGGATCATCTGGAAATAATGGATATCCAAAGTGTTTCTACCATGGTTGATTTTCAAGTTTCAGATGTTCTTCCCATACTTGCTCTTCCAAGTGTTCAACCAGATCAGTATCAACGGTGTTAGGGTCTTGAGAGCCCTGAAATACATTGTCAGTCTAGTTAGGTGAGTCTTTTTCTTAGTAGGACTTTGTGAGAGTTGTAGAATGATTGGGTCCTACTTCTGTTGAGGACGTTTCCGCTTGGAAAAGTCTTTTCCTCATTGTTCTTCCTTCTTCAGTCCATTGGGGATATTTACTGGTAGATCCTAGACTTTGAGAAGGTCTGGACATGGACAATTGATTCCATGGTGTGTTATCATCAAGATCTGGTTCTGGGATTTTTGATTCCGACCAGGGAACTAATATTTTCGCCGTTCCTGTTGCTTTGTCAATTTTAGCCATGTGGATATCAATATTCTTTTGGATTTTTTTGCGATAATCACTTGGTAGGAATTCCCATGGAGCATCATTTTCTATTTTTGGCCAGATTTCAAGGGGAATTGTTTGGTTGATTTATGCTATTCTTCTTTGGAATTCTCAAAATTCCTTTGGATACGTTTCCCCATTTTTGAAGAGATCAAAGGGAAAGAGGGAATATGCCTTGACATAAGAGAAGTGATAATAAGCATTTAGCTCAGTGAAATATCTTTGTCTTTGAAAGATCAGGATAGCATTCAAGTTTTCCACAGAGGTTCTAAGGTCTTTGTGCTTGAGACAATAGACTTCAAACATTTTGATCCAGTGATCAAGTGGATAGAACCATTCAAAGAAGGTCTTTGCAAAGTACCTTGACTAGGTGAAAATATTTGAACAAATCTTAAGTACCTGAGATAAATAGTCATCTTATAAATTGGGAAACAAATGCCAATCTGGTGCAACTCCAATAAGTACCAAAGAAAGCATAATAATTCCTTACAGAATATGAAGTTTTCGTAGATGTCCCGGAAGTTGTTGTCTTTGAACTGATTGTACTTGAACAATGTAAGAAAGGGGTAATCTAGATGGAATCCTAAATTACCAAGAACATTTATGCCATGTTAGCGGATCAGGATAGACTGATATTTGAGCAAGGATTCTTTGGCACCAGCTTTAATTGTTTTGGCTTGTATCATTTGTTGAAGATTTGGAGAAGAAGATGTCACAAAGTTGAAGGGCTGCATCATGTGAATGAGAGGTATTTGAATATTCTGAGAGGCTAAAGGCTTTGATTTTGAGAAGAGATCTGGAAGGAGGTATGTTTTCCTTTGATATGTTTTACTTCAAAGGTGAACCTGGAAAACCATTCCGCCCATCTGAGTAACTGGGAATGAGGGTTTTGCTTCCTTTTAAAGCTGAACATTTTTGGAAAAGTTGAGATGTCCATTTCAACAAGGAACTGATGCCCAGATAAGATGAAATTGAAAACTTTCAATTCCTCCCTTGAAAGTAGAATGGTAGCGTTTTTCTACGTCAGAAAATGATCCACTTCTATATCCATAGATTCTACGCTTGCCATCTGTTTCTTCTAACAGTACAACTGCCCAAAAGTGACTTGCATCTGTCTGAAGAATTCTTTTGCCATTTGTAGGAATCTGTAGAGAGGGCAATGAAGGAACCTTGTCTTTTATCTTCTTAATGGCTCTAGTTTGTGTTGAGGACCAAGGAGGAGGATCCTTTTTAAGCATATCTTGAAGCAGTCTGATAATGGAGGCCAGATGATCCATAAAATCTGCCATGTAATTAACAATACCAAGAAACTGCTGGATTTGAGACTTTGAAAGATTTTTTGATGTCATTGACATAAAAAAAAAAAACACATCCCCTATATAGTGTTCAAGTTTGTACTATCTCTACCGCAATTTCTAAAATAGAATCTCAACTTTGAATTTTTTATTCAAACTGGGGCATTTAAGTGAATCTATTTAAATTTAAGTTTGAATTTTAATTATGAGTCCCTTTCTAAAATTTTCTGTAGGTTTTGTTCTCATCTCTTGCGGTGTGTGTGGACGCACGCCACGTGTATTTAAAATACACATGGCGTGCATAAAATATGGTGGCGTAATTCACGTACGCTATGCAGAGTGGGAGATTTTTGAAATTTTGCTTGTAATTATTACTTGTATAGAAAATTGAGATAAATGGAATTACCAATTATAATAAAAAATGAAATAGGTAACATTTTTTTTTAAAGGAAAACAAATTACTAGAGACGGCCAATAATATTGTTCAACTAAGGAAAATTCTACTTGTAAAAGGAACAAAATTTTAGTATTTGAAGAGTATTATCATTTTGGTCTATTGGCAAGAACAAGAATCCATATGTGTATTCATGTTGCTTATAATTTCATTAAATTAGAATACTTAGACACACATACAAGTTCCTAATTGACCACGTGTAAAAATATCTTTGATACTCTTTGAGTACCAAAATTTTTTTCTCGTAAAAGGGAAAATATATTACCACAACGATAACCAAATGCCACATCATGATTGCACTACATGTCCTTATAGTTTCTTGTTTTACATTTATATATCCACAACTTTTTCTTTTTATTGTGTTTTTATATTTAATTTCTTATTAATTGACAATTATTATTCCTTTAATAACATTTTCTATTAAAAACTTCTAATCTACTTTAAAATAATTCATTTCCTATTAATTAACAGTTATTATTCCTTTAATCTGACATGCATGTCTAGCAGTTAATAATAAAAGATGTATTAGTAGTACCAACTTTAGTCATCTTGAAAGGATTTTGTTAGAATGTTTTTATTTATTGTAAAATTTGTAACATAAATTATTTTTGGCAATTTTATAGAAAGAAATCATTAGTAAAGGCTTATTCACTGGCGGAGCTAGTTCAGTGGACCGCACTGGCCCTTGATAGTAATGAAGATATGCTTGTGCAATTAATATTGCCTAAATTTTTCATAGAAATACAGTGGAGTATGCTATCCGATGTTCAAATATAACTTATCGAATATCATAATAAAAATCATAACCACGATTTAGGTCCTTTAATTTTTCCCAATTAAGCTATTATTTCAAAAAGTTTATCATGTTGTTTAAGACTTTAAAATGATCTATCTAAATAATTTGATTTTTCTACCAATACAAACTATTTGATTTAATAAGTTCTTATTTCATGGGTACTAAGTTATTTTGTGTGAATTTTCTTACACGTATGCTTTTATTTTGTCAAGTTATGGCAAGAGTTTGCATTATATTTCCATAATCCATTCACAGAGTGGCATATCTATGGAATTTATATTATGCAAGTTTGATTGTTTAATTTTTTTTATGTTTCTATACAATGTGTTCATTGCATAAATTAGCAGAATATGTGGGCTTAACGGTAACAAAATATGTCGATCCTCTAAGTTTTCACTGTCTTGTATTCATGGGAAGGTGGACCTTGAATCAATGAAAGAACCGCCACATATATTCAAACATCTGTTGTATGGAAACAAAACAAGCATTTTAGTGAGAATATCCTGACATATTATTCGATGTTTTCGTTTACATCTATGGGAGGGGAAAATGAGGTAATAAGAGTACCTTATAGAGGATAGTCCAAACCAATAAACAACTCACATGTAAGATTTGGGACCCCAATAAATTGGGGCCCTTAAATCCACATGTGAGTTGTTGATTGGTGCATAAGGTTAGAATTTGGTACTTTAGAGTACTAGAATTTTGTTCATATGGGAGGGCATATAGATGTAATGCTCAATGACGACAGTTTACGTCTAGTTTTTAGATTACATGGTCAAAATTATCATTTTATTAGAAATAATGTAGGTGACAAAACAATTATTCTAAAGATGTTGTTGACTCCATCAGGTGTTAAACTACTGTTTAAATTTGAAACGAGACAATTTCCATTGATTGTCTCATATGTTATAACGATCACCAAGAGTCAAGGCTGAGGCTGTTAAATGTGAATCCTAAAAATACTAGTATTGAGTCATGGACAATTTTATATAGTAGCTTCTAGGGATATAAATCGTTCCCGATTGAAAATCTCGATAAATGATCAAGATAGAAAGTTAAGAAATAAAACAAAAAATGTGGTCTTTAAAAATATATTTAAAAATTTGTAACACTTAAAAAAATGATTTCAAGTATTCAAAATGGTTCGTTCAATCCCCATCTTTGGGTAATTATTTGAATTACCTTATATGCACTATAGTTTTAATTCATTGTATATTGCTATAGGATTAAGCCCATACAATGCACGGGTGGAAAAACTAGTAACGACGAAAATGACAAAATAAGTAAGCAGAAATTTTAAAATGCGAAATAAGACATTAGCATATTAACACCATAAAATAGTAAAGAGGCAAGAGGCAAAGGCATCAAGAACTGTTCTTAACTGAGTGAGTTGAGTCCACTGAGAGTGGTCCGAAAATTTTGAAAGTTTAAGCAAGTACATTTCCACATGTATGTCCCTTCTTTGACGTGGTTTAATCATTTCATCTCTTGAACAACTCTTTTAAATTATTGAAAACTGTTGAGGTATAAAGCATAATCGTTGTAATAGCAAGTAAAAGCCTAAAACTGATCCCAAATGAAAGATAAGTAATTTCAAGTAGAGTAGAGGACAAAGTACAATGATATAATGAAATCTTCAAATATTTATGTATGAATGCAAAATTGTTCCACACATAACAGATGCACAGCATCCAGATATTGTATTACCACCTATACACTATCTACATTACTACATGATGATATATCATGACTAGAATGATAGTAAAAGGTTGCGTACATGACTCGTTAGGACCTTACAATTAAGAGGCTATTTTGCTTAAGGAATGTCACTTCACTCGCTGATATAAGGTGCTAATCACTAGGGCGCTGTTGATGAAGCAGTCATTTCATTTGGGAGATTAGTACAGGGGTCGTTTAGTATGCCCAGAGTATGTCCAACACGCTTATTGCTTATAATCCAGATGTAACAGACTTTTCCATGGATTTTTCCCTCTCTTTTCCTATATAAATAGAGTAGGTCTATAATAGAAAGAGGGGGATTACATTTTTCTAGCTAACACTTTTATTTTACAATCTTATTCTCTCAAAAAATCCATTCTACTTTCAATTCAAATTATTTGGCTCCTTCTGCACGAATTGAATCCAAAAATATTTTTGAAATCTAAAAACTATGCCTCTGAAGTTGAAAATAGGAGTTTGTCGACCAAAATCCAAGGAAGCTTTCAGAGGAACAGAGGGATGTGGAAATGATTCACCACAATTCTTAACTTCTAGGACTGAATCAGCAACATTTCTAGTCAATTCAGCAAATAAACTACAACAGAAATACCAAACAATACAACATCAGTTGAATTCAATTATGCAGTTGTTGACTTGAAACCCTACTGATCCTACCTCACCAGCTACTCCATCACATCCGTTGGAATTAAGGGCAGCTGTAGAAACTACTGATACAGCTCATTTGCTGGACGCTTTGGCAACTCCAAAGACTGAAGAAGCTTTGGCACAGAAGAAAGATCAATCTCACCTGATAGTCATGAAAGACGACCCATTTATTGATGCAGTGCACTGGGTACCGTTGTCATCAAAATTTTGAGAGCCCATGGGGGAATATGATAGTATTCGGGATCTAATTGATCATCATGGACATTTCAGGGTCGAATTAGCCTATATGGATGGCCAAATGGTATAGCCTACCGTGCTTTTCCTATGACTCTGAAAAGAGACACGTGTAATTACTTTGATACACTACCACCAAGGTCAGTGGGTATGTTTTCAAAATTAGGCAATAAAATTTCCATATGCTTTTCCCATAGTTCTAGGAAGAAGAAGACACCATTGGCCTTGATGCAAATTGTTTAGGAGGCTGGCTTATCTTTGAGGACGTATACCGCTCGATTTAATCGAGCAAAATTAGGGATACGTGATCTCTAGATGACGAGTATGGTGTCTGCTCTGCTGACAAGGCTGTAAATCAAGCATTTTGCGTTAATATCTCTAAGAAACCCCAGAGTCGATGGGGGATCTATTGCAACGAGCAGAGTTATATATAGACCAGGAAGAAGTATTGAGTGCCTCCGCTAGATTTGGGAGTAAGAAGTTAAATAGAGGAAAGAGGAAATTTGGAGGCGAGGCACATGCAAAGGCTTGACGTAGTTCTTTTCAAAGAGAAAGGAATCTGCGTAAGATATGCTCGGATATGGGTCATCTTGACTATCAGAGGTATAAGCATCCGTATGCGTGTCATCACGCGTGAGACCATAGAGTTGAGACATGGGGACAAGCAAAGAGGCTTGCTAATAATGTACAGAGAATAAGAGAAATGAAGGCATTAGCAGAGGGAATTGTGTATTGGCCAAATAAAATGGTTTCTAATCTAGGAAAGCAGGATAAGTTAGGGATTTGCGAGTTCCATCAAGATCACGGTCATGCTACAGAGGAATGTAATCAGCTAAAAAAGGAAATTGAATGTTTGGTAAATGCAGGATATCTAAAATCAAGTGGAGAGAATGTAGCAAGAGTGGATTGACCAGAGACAAGGAGTGATTGATGTCACTACAGGGGGATCAGTAGGATTGGGCGATTCCATGAATAGTTGTAAAGCTTATTCACAGTCACTTTAGGTAAATAGCATTTCTATCGCTCGAAATCAATTTTCGTAAGCCATCATCTTTGATAAGAGTGATTGTGTGGGAATCACATTACCAAATGATAATGCATTTGTTATTGCGATGGATATTGTGAATTTTGACGTCAAGAGAGTGCTGGTGGCTATGGGAAATGTAGTGAACGTATTAAGTTGGGAAGCATTTGATGCTCTAAATATCCTAGAAATCATGTTAAAGCCCTTACGTACTCTATTGCAGGGATTTAGAAGAGGGGTAGTTGAGCCAAAGGGAGTTGCGGATTTGATGTTAGAGGTAGGGACACGCCTGGCAGTCGCGGCGACTAGAACCCATTTTGTGGTGGTACGAGCACCCATGGCATACAACGTGACCTATGGAAGAACTTTGTTGAATGGTATTGGAGCAATAGCATCTACCCAGCATCAAGCTATGAAATTTTTGACTAGCAAAAGAGTAGGAGTCGTTCAAGGTGTTTAGCTATTGTCTTCAAGATGCTATGTTAATATTGTAAAGGGGAAATGGGTGATGAATATAGAGGCAACAACATCAATCGAGGTAGCAATATCCACAAAACCAGATGAAGAATTTTTTTTAATCAAAGCACCAACTAGGCTGCAGAGTCATTTTTAGGCGTTCGCCTTACCGAGGTAGTAAGGGTTTGGAATCCCTCTGCCATTTTTATTAATTTCTTAAAAATTGTGCAACTCAGGAGGGGGATATAAAACCTGACCTTAAACTGAATGTACAATAAATGAAAGTAGTAAATAACGATGAACTGCCTCCCTAACAATAGAATCACTAACAGCAAGAAATAAAACAATAACTAGAGTAACTATATACAAGACTCAAAAATAAAGAATTAAGCTAAACTATATACCCCTAACTGAGGGAAAACCATGACGGTCCATCTGTAGAAGTCCACGGGCCACTAAAGGCAGATCATGAACCCTATACTCTGTGTAACCCTGTCTGGTCCAGCCGTCAGAAGCAAGACCATCAGCAACCTAGTTGCTATTGCTGAAAATGTGCTAGAGTATGTCCCTATCTAAGTGCAGTTGCTGCCGAATGTGCTGGATAATGATCCGAAGATTCCAAAGACCACCTCTGTGAAGAATGCAATGGATAGCGACCGCAGAATCAACACTCATAAATATGAGATACCAAGCGACCTAGCTAGTAAAATACCATTGAGGATAGCTCAAAGCTCAGCCTCGAAAATCATACCATCCCCATAATCAACAGAAAAGCACGAACATAGCGCCCCTTAGTATCCCTGATAATACCACCTTCACCAACTCTCTCCTCAACAACACATCTATCTGTGTTCACCTTGTGAGACCCACATATGGTCTTCGCCAAAAAACTAAAACAAGAAAGGGAGGAGGGGGAGAGGAAGCAGAAATGCCAGACCTGGAAACCAGATCAGTGTCCCTTCTCCAATGCGTGAAGCGAAGTGCTCTGCCATTGTGAAGAAAAGATATAGACCTGAGGCACATGCCAAATAATCCTCCTAGCATCAATAGCTATGCCTCTGTATTTCGCACCATTTCGTGCCTTGTACAAGAACCAGAACACAAAAAACTGCACAATGATACGAATATGCCTCCGTCTGGCTGCATGTCTAGAGAATTGCCATATCTGAAAATGATGCTCAATACCGTCAGACACAGGATGAGAAACCTAGAAGATAAAGGAAAAAGGCTGCCACACTCTATCAGCTACCGGGCTGCCAATGAAAACATGCTCCAGTGTCTCCTTCTCAGAGCAACACTAAAAATGTGAAGGCATCTGCACATGAATCTGCTGCCTAATCACGTAATCTACTGGAATAAGACCTTGCCATAGCCGCTAGCAGAAGAAAGACGATGTCATAGGAATGGTCTAACCCTAAAAATTACCATATGTTAACGATCTAGTACAAGGCTGTCTAACCAATTCCCAAGCGGACCTAGCAGTAAAGTTACCATCAAGAGTGTGATGCCATAGTATCTGATCGAAACTCTTAGCATCTAATGGCACCCCAACAATACATAATAGATCGGAAGAGCACACGTCCATGAGCTCGCCCAAATCCCAACAGTGTCATAAAAAAACTCACAAACTCTGGCTATAGAATGAGTATGAGAGCGGAACTACAGTGCAAGCGTAGTGTCCCCCATCCAACAGTCATGCTAGAAAAATACCTGATCCCTGCCAAGCTGCCAAAAAATATGAGGCTCAACCTAAAAAACGTGCTGCCAGAAGTCTACTCCAACCACGAGAGGCTAAATAAGACGGTTGAATCTGTGGAAAATGATGTTCCCTGCAATATTTGCTCTTTAAAAACTGAGCCCAAAGAGAATCTTGGGACTGAAACCTCCAACAGGGCTGTAAGGGGAAAGCATCAACAAGATCCTGTAATCTCCTAAAGCCCAGCCCTCCTTCATCAGGAGGATGAAATAACTCCTTCCATTGTTTCCAATGTATACGGTGGCTCTGATCTTATGAGCTCTACAAAAATTTAGCAAAATAACTCTTGAAGTGCTTCAACATGGCCTTAGGAGGCTGGAGAATTTGAAACAGGTGAAGCAACATAGAATATAAAACAGAACGAACGAGAGTAATTTTGGCACTAGGAGATAATAGTTTGCTCGTCCATCCAAAAATCCTACTATGAACCTTCTGCATCAAGTCGTTAAATAAGAAGATCGCCTAGCGCCCTTATATAAGGGGACGCCAAGGAATGTGATAGACAGTGAACCTTACTGAAACCCAGTCCATTGCTCAAGCTGATCAATCTTTGCTGGAGATGTCCGTCTCGGCAGAATCAATGCACTCTTGCACCTGTTCACTAATTGGCAAGAGACATCCTCATAGTGCTCAATACACCCCATAAGATGCTTAATATTCCTCTTCTGGCCATTGGTGAATATAATAATATCATCAGCGAAGGCAAGATGTGAAACCATATTAGAACCCCTTGCCTATACTGTATAATACTGTGCTGCTGAAACTGATGACTGGGTAGGCGTGAAAAATAATCAGTAGCAATAACAAATAAACCAGGAGAGATCAGACCACCCACGAAGCCCTCTCGAGGATAGGAAAAAACCAGCCAACTAATCATTGACCAAAACAGAGAACCTACACTCAGAAATACATCACCGCGATCCTGTCAACCTAAAGCCAATCAAAACCAAACTGCTCCATAACTGAGATCACGAACCCCCAATCCATCATATCATAGGCCTTAGCTATATCTAATTTGAGAATAATGTTGCCACCCTGGCCCGTATATCAGGTGTATGGACCATTTCCTGGGCCAAGAGTATGTTATCCCCAATAAGGCGTCCCTGGATAAAACCATTCCGTTGAGGAGAAATGATACGTGTTAGAAGCTCACTAAGTCTCGTGTTCAACAACTTTGTAATAATCTTGTTGAACACAGTACACAAACTGATAGGCCTAAACTCAAGCTAACTATACGCACCTTTCCTTTTGGGGAAGAGATAGAAGAAGTGGAAGTAGTAGTGAGAAAAACTTTCAAGACAGCAAAAATTTTATCAAGAGAAGAAAAAGAACAAATGGTACACTACATGGTCCCCAAATGATATGAAGTGGGTTGATTGAGATATCATGTAGAACTTGTTGAAGCTTGACCCCACGCAAAGACTAGTTAAGCAAAAGAAGCAATCATTCATCCCAGACAAGTATCAAACGATAAGAGTTGAGGTCGAGAAACTACTGATGGCCGGCTATATTAGAGAAGTAAAGTACCCTGAGTGGGTTACAAATATGGTACTGGTTAAGAAGGCCAATGGGAAGTGGCGTATGTGTATGGATTTTACGGATCTGAACAAGGCCTACCATAAAGATTCGTATCCTCTACCTCGAATTGACTTACTCATTGATGCCACGGTAGGGCAAAAGAGATTCAGTTTTTTCGATGCTTTTTCGTGGTATCAGTAGATAAAGATGGTAGAGAAATATAAAATTGCCTTCGTTACTGCCATGGGTACCTTCTATTATACAGCCATGCCTTTGAAGAACGAGGGGTAACCTATCAAAGATTGTAACAAGGTATCGCTCCAGCGCTCGGGGCAAAAATGCAAGCCTATGTGGTGGATATGGTGATTTACAGCATAGAGGAAGCAAACCACTTAGATGATTTTCAGGAGGTGTTTGGGATTGCTAGACAGTATAAAATAAAATTCAACCTTGAAAATTGCACCTTCGGAACACTTGGAGGAAAATTTCTAGGATATATGACAAGCCAGTGTGGAATTAAAGCCAACCTAGATAAAATAGAGGCCGTTATGAAATTGGAGAGACCTAACACCGTCAATAATTTGTAAAGACTGGCAGGGCGATTGCCGATTCATGTAAAGAACGATAGAAAAATGTTATCCTTTGTTCAGGCAATTGCGAAAAGCAAATACTTTCAGCTCGGATACGGATTGTACACGATTGTTAGAGGAAGTGAAGCAAGATTTACAGCGGCCAAAGAGGAAGTGAATTGGGCACTGTATGTTGATGAGACATCAGAGAAGCAAGAATTGGCGGTGGGAGAACATTATTAACAAATCCACAAGGAAAATCTTATGAGTTGTCGCTTCAGATACAGTTTGTAGCTACCAATAATGAAAAACAGTATGAAGCTTTGATTCATGGACTCCAATTAGCGATCACTAAAGGTGCGAGGTGCACTATGATTCACAGTGACTCACAACTTGTAGTCAATCAAATACAAGAAAATTTTGAAGAGAAGGAGGAACAAATGATGTCGTATCATGTAAAGGAAAAAGAGTTACTGAGAGCCTTCTTGTGACGGGAAATGGCGAGAGCCCTAAAAAGTCTAAGGAAAAGGCTAATCACTTATCTAGAGAAGTTTTGTCATCATGGGAAATAAGGAAAGACACGTGGATAGGGCATCTCAAAAATTACTTAGATAAGGAGACTGTACCAAAAGATCCTTTGATGGCCAAGCGACTAAGGATGAGATCTGTTAACTTCATACTCATTTAATTAATAGTTATATGAGAAAAGGGTCACTATGCCTGCAATGTGTCTCAGTAAAACAAAGGAAGCGAATATTAGGTCCCCAATCGCATCTCAACAGTGAAAGTTTATTGTGGTGGTAATAATACAAATACATTAGGTCAATTCTTTCGCATCTCAGTAGCTAAAGTTTATTATCAAAGACAAGCTCTTCCGATCTTAATACGTGATGTTCTTTAGACTCCAATCATGGTGATTTGTCTATTCTTTCAGTGGAGAGTTGACATATTAGGTCTTTTCTCAATAGATTATTTCACGAAGTGGGTAGAGGTAGAAGCTCTTACGGTAATATCAACTGAGAAACTTCAAAGTTTCATCAGGAAAAACATGATTTACAGGTTTGGAATCCCTATGGTGTTAGTGACTGATAATGAAAGACAGTTAGATAACATGGTGTTTAAAGAATTTTGTAAAAGTTATCGGATAGAGTTGAGGTGAACACCTATAGTGCATTCTCAGGCCAATGGTCAAGTAGAAGTCACTAATCGTACAATCTTATAGGATTTGAAGATACGACCACAGAGTTTTTGGGGCTCTTAGGCAGAAGAAATACGTAACGTCTTATAGGCTTATCACACTATGCCCAGGCAAGCGACAAAGGAAACTGCATTTAAGCTATGCTTCGGGTTAGAAGAAATGACCCCAATAGAGATGATTGAAGCTAGCCCTTGGATTTTGTTTACTCAATAGAGCAAAGAGGTTCATGGGGCTTAAGGTTCATGGGGCTTACTTAGACCGCACTAAAGAAAGTAGGAAGGGCTCACTAAAGAAAGTAAGAAGGGCAATAGGAAAAAAATGAAACATGCTAAAGAAAAGAAAGCTAAGCGATTTGATCAACGAGTAAAGGAAAGACGATTCCAGCCTAGCCAATTAGTTTTACGACACAATGCATTAGCTAGACATGTACCTGGAAAGTCGAAGACGAAATAGGAAGGACCTTATGAGATAGTGAGGAAAGTCAAATTTGGATCGTTCAGTTTGAAGGTCTCTAGGGGGAAGAGCTTGCCAAGACCATGTTATGCCTCTAATTTAAGGCGATATTATGTTTAAACAACTTAAGTTATGTTCATTAATAAAATAATGATCTTGCAAAAAGTCATTAAGCATTTAAAGACTAGCGAGAAGAATAGACAAGAGAACACTAGCCACAATCAGTAAAGGAAATGTAGCATCATAATACTGCATCCTTTCTTTTGAAGATTTGTCTAAATGCTTATGAATATCAGTGCAAATCAACAACTTATTAATCAAACTCATGTTGGCAGATTAGAAAATTATAACAGCACAATAAAAAGAGACATACAGAGAGAGAGAGAAGAGAAAAAGGAGGAAAAGTTTACCAAAAAGAAGAAAGTGGAAGGTAAAGAAGGTGACGTATCTCCATTTTGCCCTTAGCGATACTAAGGGCACACTTATAAGTGATTTCTCTGTGCAGGTTTTGATAACACAAAGGTGTGGTGACAAGTTATATTTTTACAACATTGAATTTAGCTTGTCTATTCTATTAGGTAATAAAATGTAGCATGTCCCTTTTAAAAATCATATGAATAAAATTTTATCATTGAGTAGGAAAATTTAATGTTTTGTCATAAGGATAGTGTAATTGAGGTTTATAAGTGAACTCCCTGATTTTTCTTGTAAGTGACTTATCATATGAAATTTTGATGAATAAAATGTGACATTTCATGCAGCTATCCTGGTGCTTATCTTGCTTGGCAAGGTTAAATCACTCCAAGGGATGGTTAAAACAGATCGGAAGAGCGTATTCGCTTCAAGATTAAATTGCACCAAGGGATAGTTAAAAACACAGTTGGAGATGGTATTCGTTTCAATTAAATCGCTCTAAGGGATGGTTAAAATTGCTCTTAGAGATGGTATTTGCTTCAAGATTAAATCGCTCCAAGGGATGGTTATAATCGACCTTGGAGCGATATTCGCTTCAATTAAATCACTCCAAAGGATTTAAAATCGCCCTTCGAGATAATATTCGTTTCAAGATCAAATCGCTCCAAAGGATGGTTAAAATCACCCTTGGAAATGGTATTCGCTTCAAGTAAATTGCTACAAGAGATTGTTAAAATCGCTCTTGGAGATGGTATTCGTTTCAAGATTAAACCGCTCTAAGAGATGGTTAAAATCGCCCTTAAAGATGACATTCGCCTCAAGTATATAGCTCCAAGGGATTGTAGCAATCTCCCTTAGAGATGGTAGTCACTTCAACATCAAATCGCTCAAATCGCCTTTGGAGATAGTATTCACTCCAAGATTAAACCGCTCAAAGAGATGGTCATAATCACTCTTTGAGATGGTGTTCGCCTTCAAAATTAAATCACTCAAAGAGGTAGTCACAATCGCTCTTTGAGATGGTGTGAGATGGTATTCGCCTTTTTGAAATGGTATTTGTCTAACAAAGGTAAAATCGCTTAAAAGGAATTGTCCGAAAAATGAAGTGAGGTTGGATTATTGTCAAAAGATAGAGTGACTTGTTACGAAAACCTAGGGGAAAGTTAAGGCACTCAGCATAACGTTCAGAATAAGTTGTTACAAAATCCTCATACCAAAGCTGTGGCATCAAAAGTAAAACAAAATAGCAGAGCTAGAATTCACAAAAGGTTCATTATACATTAGATAAAGTCAAAAAATTATAAAGAGTGAAATTTACCATCAGGTAGAGTCTGAAGTTTAGAAGAGATCACAAGTCCAAGTCATTGTTATCACTATCCTCCCCCAACACTTCAATCTCCTCTTCCTCATCACTAGCACAAATTTCGTCATCTTCAGAGTAAAGAAAGGTAGACATATTCAAATTATGGTTTCATTCCTCCAGCTTTGATTTAGCGAGTTTAGAGCCTCAACCTGCAACCATATGACTCACTTTGAGTTTCTTGAAGCGATCTAACTTCAAAAGATCGCGGATGGCTATCTTAAAGAGAACATTTTTCCAATTGGCAAGCATTTGTTTCTTCTTTAAAATCATGCTATCTTTGGAAATGAGCAGCAAATCCTTTAGAGCAAGCTAGCTTTGAAGAAGAGAAATCTGTTCATCTTTTTCCTGAATTATGGTATCCTTTGCTGAAGAGAGACAAGTAGCTTCACCCATGAAAGCTTTAGCTAATCCACTTTCTCTTGAAAAGTCTCTAATTCAGCATTTACTTCTTCCAACTGAGTTTGAACATTGGACAACCTTAACTACTGATCCTTTAGAGTTTCAGTTAGCATATGGATCTGGTTTTGAAACTAATCTTGCTCTGCCTGCATAGAAGTATGTTCGTGATAGGCCTTGCTGACTATTTCAGCCCCAAACTTGACACCGTTGTTAAAGGATCTGACTATAGATAACTTCTGCACAAGGGAAATCATAGTTAGTCAGACATATCAAGAAGTGATTGATATTAATAGAAGGAAACTATGAACACTTACTGTGCACGCTGTGAACTCTATAGCTTTTATAAGGTGATCTTCATTTTGAGGGTTTAGATAATTCATCAAGTCTTCACCATTAGGAACCATGTTCATAACTACATTATCTTAGTGAGACGGTCTGATGGAACCAAAAATCTTTTGACTTTTGATGACGAAGATGGGGCTTTCGATGGTTTGGCTTTGGAAAGAAGGTCTAATGTGATCATAAAATGTGAAAAGACTGGCTCAGAGTATGAAATGATCAATGGTGGAGTGTCCTCTTTAAGGAAAGGAGCTAAGGTTGGGGGAGTAATAGAGGTAGGAATAGGAAGCTCACAAGATACTGGGTAATAGTTAGAGGGTTTAGAGTAGAAGCGATCATGTGAGCTACAGATGAGGGAGAGATCACTGAGGTTAGGTCAGCTAGAAGGTAAAGATGAGGGCAGTGGAGGAGCAGTATTCTCTTTACTGAAAAAAGTCCTCTAAGAAGGGGATTGGCGAGATACAGTTCATTCATGGGAAGAAGTGGTAGTAGGTTCCTGAGTCTCGTAGGTCGAGGGATCATTGAAGATTGTTCTGTGTCAGAGTGATGCTGCTTTTTTAGAACACTTCTCCCTCTTTTGCTATGCTAAGCAAGTCAAGTACTCATCAGAAAACTCCTCTTGAGCCATATCTATGAAGGCAGAAATAACAAAAGAAATGAGCAGCGAACACAAGGTGAAAAGTTAAGAAATAAAAGAGTAAATCAAGGGAAGGCTTAGCTTACTTAAGGGGCGACCAATCCCAATAGCCATCAAATTCTTATCAATTAATATAGTGGCAGCATTGCTTTTTAACTTCAAGATGGGATAGGGTTTCAATGACAGTTTCTTCCAGGTCAGAGAAAATAGAGGTGAATTGAAAGCTTTAAAAGAAAGGGATAGCCAGGTTCGAACAAAATTGAAGGACTGACCCTCAGAAGGCTCAACAAAAATGAATTTATTCTTCCAACCTCCAGAGGATTTCGGATTCTTAGGAGTATGAAAATTAGAACCCCTTATGGCCTTTGTCCCATGGGCAAAGATAATCGTTTGCATCCTTTTGTGATTTTTTTCATCTCAAAAAAATCTGAAAATTGTTGGCAGTAGGATTTATGTTATTCTTCAAACATGTGTATAAAAAATGACAACAGGTGGCAAAATGTTCCAATTAGACAAAGAAAGGACATGATTTCCCTAATTAAGCCTTAACTCTTTTTAATTTCATGAATGTGGCTGCACTACTAAAAACTAGGCCAATAGCTACCAAAATTTTCTGACCAACTCAAATCGGTCAGAAATTTCTGACAGATACCACAAATCCGTCAGACTTTTTCCAACAGAGTCTGTCAGAAACTTTCTGACGAAGCAAAAATCCATCGCAAATCCATCACAAGATTCTGACGGATACGAGAATCCATTAGAACTTCCGATGGAAAGACAAAATGGTTAGAAACTAGTGACGGAGTAAGTACATGGTCACAAAATCCGTTGCAAATCTCTGACCAGTGAATAATTCCGTCAGAAAGTTTCGGACGGACACCCCATTCCGTCAGATATGTTCTGACGGATTGCCTATTCTGTCAGAAAACTAAATACCACAATTGTTCACTCCAATTGTATGACACAGTTGAAATTAATTCCACTATAAATTTCAACCAATGGTTAGTGTTGTATCTGTCAAAGTTTCTAACGGAAATGTGTTTTCCATCAGAAACCTGTGACGGACGTTTCCCTTCCGTCAGAAATTTTGTGCCATTTAAAACTCACTTAAATCCGTCCATCATTTCCAACAATCTCCTTTCCTATTTTTTTTTTTCACAACTTCATTCCTCTACCTCAAACCAAAGCCCCACTTATTTTTTTCAAGGAAAAAAATTTCTTGGTATTGCTTATATATCCCAACAAGTCAATCAAATTTTTTCCTAACATTTGGAGGTAAATATAACTTTCATTTTTTAGTTATTATATTGAAAAATGAACTTTTCGTTTGTTTCCTTGGTAGAATTTGTTGATTGATAAACATTAATGCGCTTGTGTCATGTGAGAAGTTTTGGATTAGAATGAAATTTTTTAGAGTAAATATTTCATTTATTAATTTTATTAATATAATTTTACTCTA
>CAVNYN010201148.1:2013-16131 GCA_963692815.1 Nyctanthes arbor-tristis
GCAGCCAGAATTTCCCTACACAAATATCAAATACAGGACGTGCTCTCAGCCCCCCTCCCACTTCCTTTCCCCCCCCCCCACCAAACCAGTGCCTCAGCTCTTTCCTAGTATACTTAAGCACATTTGCATAGCACTCTCACTGTTCTCCATCCCCTGAGGACCAATATAAGAAACTCTAAACAAAGAATTCCGCAAAAGAAAAGGGAAAGGAAAGGCAGAAGAACTCAGCAAAGAAGGAAAACATGATGATTAGGTGAAAAAATAAAAAATAGCTTGCAATCTCTAAAGCTTTCAGTTTCAAATAATAAGAAATGAAAATTATTGGCCTTCAAATACTGCTATGCTATAAGACCTTTTCCAGTTGCGTGTCTAAAAAGTTCACCTTTTTTGCTGCCTCTAGAACAGCATCCGAATTCATAAGCTTTTGCGCTTTCAAGCCAGTGTTATATCTGGATGACTGAGGACAATATGAACAATCTTCACTGCAGCCACCAGTCTTGATAGAGAGAAGAGTACACTGCTGCACTTCCCTGAAGTTGTGAGCATGCCTATGAACTTGAGCCTTCAAAAAGCATAACCACCAGATTAATATCAATAACTTAACAAGAAGCATTGCCAAGGAGATCCATCTGGCCTGGAAAGAAGAAAACTTCCTGAGGGTAAAAGTAAAATAGTTAAAAGGACACCACAGAATTGCTCCCGTCCGTGAAACATTTGATTTTTACACTTTCAACTAAGCTTATCCCAAGCACAAAGCATAGAACAAACCCTCAGTTTGCAAAGCATCAACACTCCTAGGATGAAGCATTGGTGTTCTTCAAGTATAGCAGACCAGGATTCCTCAAACACAGCTGGATGAGTGACCATCACACCATGTATTTCGACATAAGTAGTAATATTAAATTCTCAACACCCCAGATTGCATGCTATATCTATTATGCTCCTTTAGTTCCTAACTGGGAAAGGAGGAGGGACACAGTCCTAACATGGTCAAGACATGTCAAGATTTTTTCTACCCAATTTTCTCCATTTTGTAGGTACTAGCAAAAATAATGAGAACCCAAAGTTGTCATGCAACAAACTGCCACTCCATGAATCCAAAAGAAATTATACGAACAATCAAAATCAAGCTAAAGACATAATTTTGTTGAGAAATGAAGGCAGTACAGTAAGAAAGATAGGTGGTTTAAACCAATGCTACAATGTCAACTTCAAAACTAGCCAAATGCACGATTCAGTCAAGAACATATAAAGAACTTAGAAAAGTGAACTAAACAGGCTCAAACAGTCCAACTGATACATTGGCCCAGCTGTGTAAAAGAACAAATTAGTTCAAACAAAGAAACTTCCCCGTTGTATCAACTATCAAGGCACAATGCACAATACCAAGACAAGCAGAAGCAAAGAACAGTTTTCTAACAGAGTGCAGGAAAAAAGTACAGAAAAATGCAGATAACGTACGGCGTGAAAGAGGAGATCAAGAATAGGAGAATCGTAAATGGACTTTATTTCCGGCCTGGCCCAGTCATTCCTTGGCCCGTCTCTTATACTCCTCTCCGCTTCCACCGCCGCGGCCGAAGTTGCAGCAACCGTCGAATAATTAGAAGCGTACAAGTGCAGGGGTGTCAATGGCCGCCTTATCGATCGCATAATCCACATCATTTCCAGCTTAATCTATCTAATACTTGGTAGAACTCAAGAACTGAAGCAAATGTGCACTGCTGGTATTGAAAGGCCAATGGGAAGTCTCAGAGAGGGGGGGAGGGGAGGTTTATGGTTGCACCTCGTGAACTCCGCAGATTGGAAGTAGTTAGCCGAACCCCGAGTGCGAAATTGCTGTAATTGGAAAATGGACTTGACAGCGAATTGAACGTGGAATGGACAAATGGGTAAAATAGCAGCAGAGGTCCGCATTCTATAGCTACCATTGAACTTTTGTCGTCGACCATTTTTCTCTGTTTTATTCTTTTTCTATACTACTACATCTTCAATTTTTGAAAATAGAACAATTAATTTAAAATTTTTCATTTTCAAAACAGGAGAAGTGATGATATAGTAAAAGAGTAATACGTTTTCTAGTTGATATATAATAATAATTCTACATTGGTTTAACAATTTTACAACATGTTTAGTAATATTGGGAAAATAATTTTCTAACAATAAAGATAAGATTGACATCGCTGGAATTAAAAAAATTAATTAAAATCATAAAAAGCAACCACACTTATTTAAGAAAGTTGCTTATCATTAAGTACGTCTAAAAATTAATTGATCATGTTGAAAGAGAGAGTTAAAGAACAAGACTAGCATTCTTGCAATTAGAAACTAAGTTAAAGTATTAATAGTTTCAAATCTTATAATTCTATAGATTCCTCAAAAACGGTTCAACAAGTAGTTCGAAATTAGATACTTTAAATCTATATCTATATCTATATATCTGTATATATATAATTAAGAGAATTAAATCTCGGTACGCCTATTACCGCATTTTTCCCGCTCAAATTTCTTGGTACAGTTTGCGGTAAATTAAACTTTTTTTTCTTTTTTTAGATAAAGCTAAAATTGAAATATTCTCCTTAATCTTTTCTTTTCTTTTTTTTCCAAAATTTGAATCATCTATAATTGGAATCTAGATATATTTATTTAAAATCTATAATTTTGAATATTCCAGCTAATCAAAACATTCCTAATATATCAATTTTGAAAATCGTGATATTCTCCTTAACATTAAAACCTGTGAAAATTGTGTTTCAAAACAACTTATATTCTTAACATTGTTATTGGGGAATATTTGAATGGTATAATTGTGTTTTGCATAATAATTCCCATGAAAATAATTTAAAATTTTTATTTTAATTTTTTTATATGACTTTCATTAAGTTTTTTCATTTTGATTATAAATATAATTTATTATTTTAGTAAAGTATACCTAAGTGTCGAAAGGGTGTGACAAAAATCTCTCGAAGGTTTTGTAATAAATTTTAGGGCGGTCTTTGAACATTATCATTTATGGAAATATTTTCAAAATTTATTTGGGTACATTCTAAATTGTAATATAAATTTTGTATAGAAATCTGTTTTATTGATTTTAAAGTAGTAAAAAACTATTTAAAAGACTAGATTATTTTCAAGAATATTATATTTTGATTCATCATTAAATGTTTATATTTAATATTGAATTTCTTATTTATTTCGATATTCTTATATTTCTGTTCATTTGGTTTTCTCGTGCAATGCACGGGTAAGAGACTAGCTTTTTAGTATGAAAACCAAATTTAAACCACATTCATCCATCTCACAATTTCCCTCCTCTTCCTTATCTTTCCCTTGTATTTTTTTTCTTTTACTCTCCACATTAGAGACCATTAATGCCTAAGTTACCCATGTAACATCCCACAAAATCTTATCATTATCTGATAATGATGAGAGGATTACTTGAATTTACATCAACTAAAGGTTATAAAATTTTGACAATGTGACCGTTATTTGACAATGATTTTAACAATTACTTGAATGGCAAGGATTACAAGATCGTTCAGAATCAAAGATGGAAGAATTAATTGAATTGTATCAATGATAGAGTTGCAAGGAATTAGAACATATTATGAATACAAGATTGTCACTTAAATGAACATCGAGAACTAGAATATGGTAATGTATTGAATTGTAATAATTGAAGGGTTACGAGATTTGTCACTTGAATAAATAAGAATTAAACAATGGTTATTGATAATACAAATGTTATTTGAAGGTGATTGAATAACCACTTGGGTTGCACCAATTATATTACAAAATCCAAAGATTGCTGCTCAAATTTGGCATTAAATATAATGACATAATTGTATTGTGATGGTGATTGAATAGATACTCGAGTTTGCATTAACTACATTATATGATTGACAATGATTGAATAACGATTCAAATGACATCAATTATACTACACAATTAAAGATCATTGCTTAAATGATGCAAAGAATGAAAAATATAGTACTTGATTGGTATGATTTAAAATATTGTGACTTAATCATACGATAACACAAGATATAAGGACTATTTTAGCAAATTGTCACCAAGTGTACGGCGCCATATCGAGACACTTGGCCCTATATGATTCACGGAACTCAAATGCAAATTAAAAACAACTTATCAGATATTTTTAACAACTATAAATAGAAAGTTTGCCCAAGATTTTCTTAACATATTCTCTTTCTTTCCCCACTTCCCTACCCCATTTCCAAGCTAATTCTCCCATTTATTAATAAGTTTCGAGCCATTCACCTATATAAAAAGAGAAATATTCGTCCAAGCGAATTGAGGGAAAAGAAACATCCGAATGAAGGGAAAAGAAACATCCCTTAAACACATACCAAACACTGGGTTTCACACTTGGAAATGACCATCCGCCATATATATATAAGAAATACACCTTGAAATGCTATTTTGATCAGGGAGAATGAAGGTTTTGAGGGAAATTTAAACGAATCTTGGGGAAAATCGAGTTAAAGAGGTTAGTAACCAATGCTTTAATTCACTTTCTGCATTCATGAAACTTTGATAAGATAAGCATATATTTTGATTGATGATTTCCACAAAATGAAAATAGATTTAGATGGAAATATTGATTTATTGCATTTGAATCACTAGTTGCTCTACCTGTTTTGTATTGAATTGCTTTGAATTGTTCCTACATTATGACATATTCAATGATACCAGGATATGGAAGATTAGTGTGGTGTTTGCTTTGAATTAAAACTTCATTAAGGGTTAGCAAGGGTTCATTATGGATCCACTTAATTGTACATGGTCATGATTGATTGAATTGACATTGATATTAAATTGATGTGAATCTTGCGCGCACCACAGGTAGTAGTTTAATTAGTGATAGGGTCCTTTTATGTATTTAAAAACTTTGTGCATTCAATGGTCTTATTGAAAATGAATCTTTCAAATGAAAGGTGAATCAAAGCGTTTTGTTACTCACTAAATACTCTGTACTCACTCCCCCTCTCTACAATTTTGTAGATAATTGAAGATATGATATTTGAAAAGCAAGACAAGCCATGGGTTGGAGCATGCTCGCAAATGAGAGTAGAGTTTTGCATGTAGTGAAAATCTGTATTTAAAGCAACTACGAAAGTAATTATGAGTTTTATATTTTTTGGTGTCAATAAGTATGTCCACTTCTCTATAAATGTATTTCTATCAATTGGAAAATTTCTTCTTAGTATGATAGCTTCCCAATAAATTGTCTTGAAATGATTAATTTTGTTCGTTTTGTAATCGATAAAATAGCTCTATTAATATAACTTGTTGAGTTCTTTACATTTTATTAGAAGACCGAGAATGATTCTTTAAAATATATCAACTTGTTAATTTAAGTAATTAGCCTTATCGAGTTAAAAACCATTTTGTTTGTTTTGTACGTCTCGTCCTTACTATTTGTATTAAAGATTCCGCTATGAAATTTGTTAATTAATAGAAGATCTTCAAAATTATTGTAAAATTGGCGGGGGCGTGACAACCTATATTGCCAATATATAACGAGAAGGTAAATATGTCCACAGATATTAAAATTATAATAGATGGGCCCATCTACGTGAACGGAGTCCAATGAACCCTTATAACAATCAAAAACTAATTTGTTAGGGTTTTAGAATCTAAATCAAACAAGGCATGCATATTAATATATTATTATATAATTCTTAGACAGCTAGACGTGACTTGTCAATCATGTTTGCAGTGTTCTAAAAAGCTCACATAGACAACGCTTAAGCGTTGCTTATGTTTGAAGTTTAAACTCCACGCTTCGTTATGTTTTGCGCTTTATCACGCTTTAATTGCACTTTTATGGCGTATTGATGCGCATAAACTCAAAACTTGACCTTGACATTATTTCGCACCTCACGCTTTTCTAGAACACTGCATGCTTGGCATTTTAGAACTCAGAAGAGTTAAAATTTTTTCTTCATGTTAAATTGAATGTTCAATTAGAACAAAAATAAAAGATGAGTGATCATATTGAAATAAGGTAAAAATAAATGACCAGCAAAGTAAAACTATAAAATCAGATACCTCCGGTGCAATTTTTCCTTAGGTTAAAATTTTCAATTTTTGCTGAAGCATTTTCCGGTAACAAAGGAACCAACAGTTTAACGCGGAAGTGTTCGGGCAGAAAATCAGTCGAGATTAATCCCAATCACGAGTAGAAGCTTGAAATCATTGAAATTCCTGTCAGAGAAGCTTCTACAGCTCGTTAATGGCGGCTGCGGAACCCTCTCCATCTCTAGACATTTTAGTAAGAGATCCAGCGGGTTTTACTATTTGGCATGGACCCCCATTCACCGATGACCAGCCAAGAATCAAGCTCGATAAAGTGCAGTGTACCAGTGCAAAATTCAGCGAGGATGGATCAAAACTTATGGTTACGAAGTCGGACTCTTTGATTAGCATATATGATTGCAAAAGCTTGAAAGAGATAAGGTCCCTGCAAGTTCCCAATGTTCTTGCAGCCAATATTTCTCCACGTGGGAATTATATTCAGACATTTCAGAAATCTACCTCCCCGCAGGACAAGAATGTGGTTGTGTGGAAGACAGACACTGGGGACTCTGTTTATCTGCTTTTTCAGAAGAATATGACTAAAGCAACATGGTATGATTTTACGTGGTAGTGTATAATTTGAAATGACACTTTGGAAACTTATTCATTGGTTTATTTTGTCCTGTTTTAGGCCAGCGGTAAGGTTCACTTCTGATGAAGCTGTGGCCTGTCGTCTAGCTACAAATGAGATGCAATTTTTTGACCCTGCAGACCTCTCCAAAGGAATTGTTAATCGGCTCAGAGTTCCTACAATAGCTGCATTCGAGCTTTCAAGGAACGCTGGGTCTTATGTGGCAGCCTTTGTTCCAGAGTCTAAGGTTTTCAGTACTACTTGCATCTACTTTACTGAAGTTACTCTGTGAACGGAGGATGTCTCCATCAACTCAACTGATTCTGTACTTGTTACGAGTTATTTTAAATAAAAAAGGAAAAAAAAAAAGACGAAAAAAACAAAAATTGTCCCTTTGTGATCGTAGATGCTTCTTTAAGCATCATATATAGCTTTAGCGTTAGGTTCAGTTTGTCTTTTGTTGTCTCGGTTTTTGAAATTTCATTTTTTTCGTGGTAGAAAGTCTGACAAGGGGACCTGCTTATTTCTAGCCAGACAGTATTTCCATGTAAAGAAAATAACTTCAAGATATTGGAGTGATGGGTGAAAAAGGAAACCTCCAAGAAGTAGAGTAAAATCTCTACAAGGAATGTGAATTTGGTCAGCTTATAGCTCTGAGGCCACTACTATTTTTGCTACATTATCAGTTTACCAAATTGGATATGCTTGTCGTTGTCTGAGAAATAATATTCAAAGGAAGTGTTTTTGATTTTATGAATTCTTTACAATTTCATAGCATGCTTGAATTTTTTGGTAGACTTCCATGTAAACACATGATTCTTTAGCCCGTTTATTACCTGTAGGGAATGCCAGCCAGTGTTCAGATCTTTGCTTGTGGAAAGGAGTTGCAAAGTCAACCTGTTGCTAGACGAAGTTTCTTCCGGTGTTCATCAGTGCAACTGAATTGGAATTGCGATTCCACTGGGCTTCTGGTTGTTGCGCAGTCAGATGTTGATAAAACCAATCAGAGTTATTATGGGGAGACAAAATTGAACTATTTGACTACGGATGGAGCTCATGAAGGACTCGTACCACTTCGTAATGTCATCTCACCTCTCCCCTCATTCTGGTTCCTAATTGTATTGCATTGTTTGTCAAGTGTCATTATTACGTACCAAATAAGTCATTCTGGCATACTTTTGCAGGTAAAGAAGGCCCTGTGCATGATGTTCAGTGGTCGAGTTCAGGAAAAGAATTTGCAGTCGTTTACGGGTGTATCCTGCACTCTAACCCCCCACCCCCCAAACAAAAAATAAAATAAAATAAAATAATAATAATAAAACTAAATAAACAAATAAATAAATAAAACAAACCAGAGAGAGAGAGAGAGAGAGAGATTGTTTTCTTCATTTAATACCGGTGAAAGACTCAAAGAAGTTTAAATCTCAATGGCATAGAATCATTTGGTATTGGGACAGTGAATAGTAGTCGTTACATGGCGCTATAGGTTTTAGTTATTTGCACAAATGGTATGATTGCTGATGCACTAACCTCATTATTTTGTTCTAGTCCAGTGAACATTCTTTGTGGCCTTGACTAATGTTAGTTATGCCTGCAATGATGACAATATTTGACAAGAAGTGCAAGCCTCTATTTGAGCTTGGATCAGGTCCTTACAATACTATCAGATGGAATCCTAAAGGGAAGTGTATCCTTGAATAGAATAATGATTATACTTTATCACTATTACTATTATTATTATTTTTCTGTTCTCTATTATTTAAATTCAGTAGCTTGTTTCATTTCAGTAATAGGAAGTGTGTGTCCATATTTTTAGCTAATGATGGTCCCCGTGCTGTGTCCTTAATAATGTTTTGGTGCAGTTATATGTGTGGCAGGCTTTGGGAACTTACCCGGTGACATGGTACATTTTAATTGCTTTCTTCCATAATGTTGTATTCCAGTAGTTTTCTTCAAATTGTGTGCTTAACTATTGTCCTTTTCAGATCTTAAGCTTCATATTCAATTTATTTCTTCATTTATCTTTATTTTTGGTCAATTGCTGCTTGAATTGCTTGTTAGCATCATTCTGTTTCCTTTTGGGGTTAGTTGCTACACTTGACCACATGTATAGCTTTTGTTGATTTAAATCGTCTGAACCCTATTAGAATCACCTGCCGTTTAAGAAAAATCCATATGAGTCTTAATTAAATTAGCAATAGTATGAATGTAGACCTCTATGTTGGTCTTCACTAGGTCAAAAAAAATGAGATTCGGGCCCCCAAAACACCAAAAAGGACAACTGTTATTTTTTAGGTGAGAAGATAACATCACATTGGAGTTACCTGGCCTCTGGACTTGAATTGAAACATAAAACATGCTTTCACATTGGGGTATATTTGCTTACAATTTGTAGCAACATTGTCATTTATGTGACTAAGCTAGCAATCTAGCATGGAGTAAGAGTTATAACATACTTCATGTCTTATTCTCTAATGTCAGCTGTAACTATCCCGTTATCTCTGTCTCCTCATTGTTTTGTATGTTCTTGGCACCGCTTGATGTCTGCACGCTTTATAAAGTTAGTTTGATAGCGAATATTCTAGTTGTTATAAATGCCTACTTTAGCATCTTGAGAGGGGCTGTTTTATATAGTTTTATGCATATTAGTGGTTCTTTTCCCTGTTCCCCATGTTCAAGTTTGTAGTTGCCTTTCAGGCATTTTGGGATTATATGGAAAAGAAGAAGCTTGGGGCTACAAGGGCTGAATTATCAGTGACAAGTGAATGGTCCCCAGATGGACGGTATTTTATGACTGCCACTACTGCTCCAAGGCTTCAGGTTGACAATGGGTAAGCCTTCTTTTTACCCTCATCCTATTATTATCTAGTAAACAAAACAATAGAAGTGTGATCAACATTATATTTCTATTATTCCTACGGAAAATGAAAATAAACTAAGCCTCTCAGAACAAGGAAAAATGTATAATCTTCTAGGGGCTGAAAAATTATTCAGGTGTTTCTGCTTGAAATAAAAATAGCTGCTTCATTGCATCAGCAATATTCCGTTGATCCTTTCTGTTGACAAGAACTTTCAGCCTTTGGTCACTATAGAATTGCGGATGTGCTATAACTCCATCCCCAACATGGCATCTAGGTTGGATTTGTATGTTTATTGAATCTATTATACTCCAATATGTTAATCAGTTGCAAATATGTAATTGATGGTTATGATCTCACTCTCCCACAATCCCATTGTCCCACTTGATCGTATTAGAGATATTATATAAATTAGGTGATGAAACGAATGATGTTGTGTAGTGCACAAGATTATTCCAGAAAATTATACTAAGTTCCAAATCCAATTCCTGGATATTTTCACTTCAAATCATTCAGCAAGTGAATGCAATGTTTTGGGAGATAATGTTTTCTGGCGGCCTTGACCAGAAAATGTTGCACGTTTTAGCTGGTAATCGCCTTATGTTTTGTCTTTTTCTTTTGAAGGATCAAAATCTTTCACCACAACGGGTCATTGTATTACAAGAAGATGTTTGACAGACTGTATCAGGTTGGTGTCTTTCATTTCTCTGATTCTTCGAATCAACTTGATTTTGTCAGCTGACAAATCATGCTCTATTCTCGCAGGTTGAATGGAAACCGGAGTCACCTGATAAATTTGGCGATATTACAGAACTTGCACAGTCAATTGACTCTTTGAAAGTGGAAGAAACAAAAACTGAAGGTTTTACATTTCATTTACATTTTGTAAGAACCAATTATTGTATTTGTTTTAAAGGCTGGAAATCAATTCTCAGTGTTATGTTCAGCCCCAGGGTCAAAATCTTCACAAGCCTCCACAAAAGCTACTTCAGTCAATCCTCCTCAAAAACCAGCTGCTTATCGCCCGCCTCATGCTAAAGCTGCTGCTGCTGTACAGGCAGAGGTATGCCAAGTCTTAATCTGGTTTGAGCATAAATTGCATATTCTGCCTGAGCAATTCAAGTTTTGTTGTGAGCTTCTTAGTGACTTTAAAAGACTCTGTTAAACTGATTTGATAATAAGCCAACTGGCATGTTCAGGTTATAAAGTATTAGTTACTGTCTGTTAACCCATTCACCTCACTAACAAGTTTGTTCAGGGACTTGGTGACAAAATTTAGATGGGTGTTGATGAGTTTTAAAAACTAGAGCAATTCTGACAAGTGCTGACAACTTGCAGATTTTCAAGAACCGTAGGGGAATAGCTTCAATTGAGAGTGACAAATCCTTTCCCTTTTTCTCTTTTCTTTTCTTTTTAAATTTAAACAGTAGCTGTCTACTTATACGTTGCATGCAAACGGTGCCATAAACGCTTTAACCATCAGCCTCAAGATATATAAATGGACAGAAACTAAAAACAAAAAGCGAAGGAAAATGTTGACAAACTACGAGTTATGTTTCCCTCATAATAGGACTTGTTTCCATAAAATATGAGCGTTATTATTACTTTCCATTTTGTCCTCTGTTAATGTAAATACTGATGCCCTGACAATTGATATTTTCATTCTTATAGGTGTTAGGAGGAAGCCCTAGTGGGTAAGTATACTTTGTGCCAACACAAATCCTTGCATGAAGCTTTCTGATTAATTATTGCATGTCACTCAGTTTGGTTATTTATGCAGAGAAATGAGCAAGAATGCATTGAAAAACAAGAAAAAGAGGGAGAAGCAACGGGAGAAAAAGGCTGCTGAAGCTAGTGGTGGAATTTGAAGTTTCATTTCTCATTTGTCTTTGTGCACGTGTAACATTATTTCCTCAGAAACTGTGTAGGCCCTTTATTATGTCATCTAAAAAAATTTTGTATGAATAATTTGAATGATATAGAATTTATTATGCGGCGTTTTCTGGCAATGTTTTCCCATGAGCTTGTTTCACCCAGGCTGAGATGTAAAGACGTGAGAAATTGCTTTTTACTTGATCAAGGTGACCCCTTTTTGACTATCATGTTTTTGAGTCGTTCTCTTATGGCAGTTTGAAGTTCCCTTTTTAACTCTAGACTCTAGTCTCACCCATTCAAGTTTTTATTACTAAATTGTTATCTGGCACATTCCAATGTATCAAATGTAAACCTCAAGACACTTTGTCGTTAGGGTCAGAAATAGGGATGGCAACGGGATAGATCGGCCACGATCCGCTCCGTGATCCACCAAATGCTGATGAGGTTGATGCTTTGGGCAGAGCAAGGCGGATTGACTTTTCGATTAGTAATTTTTAAAGGATCAATTCGGAGCGGATCAAGACGGAATAACTTTGATCCGCCTTGCTCCATAGATTTGCGGATCAGGAAATTTCTGCTCCATTCAAGGTAGAGTTCCATTGGGTTCAGCGTCGTCGTCGTTATTCATCATTGGTTGAGCAGGGAGAAGGGAAATGGTAGCTGCCTAAACAAAAATAGACAAGAAAACCAATTTAAATGTAGAGCAATGAAGGCACAATCCGTCAACAGCAATTCTAAGGCCAAAGAAACATGAGAAAAAGTAAATGAACTTTTTAAGACAACATAACTCAGTATCCCGTCTGCACGCTTCTGTTTAGGCTTACATCTGCAACTCCTTGTTCCATGTTCCTTGAGCGCTGGGGTGCTTTGTGACATGCCTCGTCTTCAGTTTTATAACCTTTCTTCCCAGTGCATTTCTAAGCCTGGTTGCAGATTGGAGTATGTCCTCAGGAGTCATATTCTTAACGCATACAACACGTTCATTCTTCTTTTCTGCGTGTTAAAAGGAATAGACGGTGATCAGAAATTGACCTTAGTTCTTTAACCAAAGAAAAAAAAAATTGTAATCCTTTATGCTTGCAAGTTCTTGCCATTCTATTATCAAATTGATTGGACTACATTTTATATAGGTTTAATGTAAACTGTAATTTGACACATTTTCCTCTAATGTTTGAGACCCTCTCTCTCACAATACTCAAAATCAAACTCTCATTTTCATTTCTCTATAAGAAATCATGAAAGAAATATGCACGTCCATTTCCTTCGAAAGGGGAAAAAAAGAGGAGATAAATTACTAAAAACTGTTAGCGCCCGAGCAGGTAATTTTTCATTTACTCATTGCAGCCAAACAATCAACTCTCAGAATTATACTTATTCAGTTGGATAATTGATGATATAATAAGGCTCCCCACTCAAAGGAACTCTTCTAAGCAACTGGGAGTCAAAGCCTATTTTCCCACACTAGACACTACACAACCATGGCTAGACAAAGAAACTGAGAAAGAGAGAGTTCTTACTGTATAAACCCTTCAAAAATGGATGATGGCCACGATTCAGCTGAGTAAGCACTTCAAGCTGAGGATTTTTCTCTCTGAATGCTGGCAACTGAAATTCCACAAATGCCCTAAACCGGGAAAAGTGAAATTTTATTAGTCCTCGAGCCAACTTATCAATTTCAGATCAACAGAGTCAATCATTTTCCTTCTACATGTATAACAGTTAAACATTCTTCTTTCCCTTTTTTCCTTTTTTTTTAAAAGTGCAATATGGGGATCGCGACTCGGACCTGGATCAAATATACCAGCAAGGGGGTGCCTTTACCACTAGGACAAGCCCTCTTGGTCAACAGTTAAAACATTCTTATTTGACTTCTTGGAACACAGCATTGATGATTGATATATAGACTACCATGTAAACCCACATATTTCCAAGAGACCGTGCCTTCTTAAAAGACAGTACCAATGATCAATGTGAACTATTTTGTGCCTTAACACCTCCTAGATATCAACTGATCACCCACTATATAATATAAGAACCAATATTCTTTCATATAGTCATTTGAAAATAAAAAAGCCCATTTTCAGGCACTTGTTAGATGT
Organism: Nyctanthes arbor-tristis; assembly: GCA_963692815.1. NCBI lineage: Eukaryota > Viridiplantae > Streptophyta > Magnoliopsida > Lamiales > Oleaceae > Nyctanthes > Nyctanthes arbor-tristis. Next base: position 15,516 of record CAVNYN010201148.1, read on the forward strand.
TTCAATTTTTCTAGGAAACTAGAATGTCAAAATGGATACACAAGAATGGATTTGATAAAAAGCATATAGGTAACCACAATTTATAATAAATAAATTAAGTAAATAGTGACGAAAGTGACACAGATTAAACCGGTTTATATTCCAAATTTTTAGAGGTGGCCTATAACCCAAATACATATGTGTGTGAATTAGAAAAGTATTTCTTAAGTCAAAAATCTAAGTCTATACAGTTTTATTTTTTGAACATGCTATACAATGTTATTGATATGAAAATAAAGTAATGCATATTCATTCCAAAAAGACTTGCTAAATCAAATGCCAGAACTCTAATTACTGGAAGACAACTCTGTTTCATCTCACATTAGCCGGATTGCTGGCAGAATCCATACAGAATGGATAATCAATATCCAACTCGAAAACCCTCTTCGAACTGTATGTCTTTGATCTTTCGGTATATAAACATCATTTCCTCCTTTGGGGACAATTTGAAAGACCCAACAAAACCCAAGAATTAAATCGTATGAAAACGCCACAGAAATTTACAAACTACAAAGCGACAACCACTTAGATGAGATTCAAATATTTACTTGATACCTTTACTAGTGGGGGGGGGGGG
>CAVNYN010201176.1:0-10241 GCA_963692815.1 Nyctanthes arbor-tristis
AAAAATGAAGAAGAAACTAAGAAATGTTTCAAAATTACAATTTAAGAACTTATTAAAAAAACATATAAAATTGTATCATCTAGCATTTTACCATTTATCATTACCAGCAATAATTTCAAAATTCAAAGTTGCAATCAAAAAGGAAAAATTTCTAATACCCGAGAAGTTCCGAGTCTTCGGTACTCTCGACAAATGAAAGCATGTGCAACGCCCCGTACCTAAAGAATATATAGTATTATATTCAGTGCAGCGAGATATAAGTATTTACCCCAATAAATTGATAGTCGCAGTGTATCTCAGTCAAACCTTCCTTAAAGTTCCAATGGTCCACACTGTTAGCATATAAATCTACAGTACAAAGCAAGTAAACATGATAATATGCATTGCATGTTCATGAGATATCTAAAAAGTGAAGTAATGCTCTCACACACAATCAAGCATACAGGGCCTACGTACCTCGTATAAAACATCGCATGAGCTCATTATGAATATGGTCTGTTGATATAAATATCGCGCTCAGTGGCAGATCTAGACTTTTCACCTAATAAGGGCGAATAATTACGGTAAAAATGAGATATAATATAGGTCATTGTTGGTAGTTGACACAAAAATAATATATATTACATATAAACACGAGACATTGTAATGTTTTGAATTTAACAATAATTCCGTCAAAGATATCAGAAACCATATTTTTTTTTTGTCTCATTCTTTTTACAAGAAATTTCTCTATCAAAAAGAAATTATTAGAATTTAAAGAATAAAATATTAATTCAAACAATATCATTAAAACTCATTCTATATATAACTTTAAACCTTTTCTAACAGAACGATTAAATATTTTCTAACTTCAATAGCTAATCGAAAAAATAGGCGCAAACTAACAATCAAGTTAATAAAATGCTCATTATTACTTTTAAAATGCAAAATCAAGCAAAACATTCAATAAATATCATTTATATCAAATGTTAATTGTCGGAAAAAAAAAAAGAAGGAAAAGAAAATTTATATGAAATCGAGCCAAAATTGTTATCTAAAACAAGAAAACTGAAAAATTCATTTTCAACACTTGATCTTTTTAAAAAATTTCAGATTTTGGAATAGGAGCTTTTGGTATAAAAGTGGGATCCACACAAATTAAAAGAGGAAAAGACAAAAATACGAGAGTGGAAGTGGTGTATTACAAATTTGACCTTGAGTGGTTTATAACTTTGAATGAAAAAATAGGTATGGGGGCCAAATATGTCACTTCATTCTTCTAATTATGTAAATAGTCAAATATTTCAATTTTTTTATATGTGGGGGCCACTGCCCTCAGAGCCCCTACTATAGATCCGCCCTTGATCACGCTAATACCTTGTTTCTAAGGACTTACCATACTCTACATCGCCAAGGACTTACCAATATTAATAGACAAGACCGGACCATATATCAATATACGACGACTGGGCACCTAATACTGCGTGCAGTATATATACCCAATCTATCGAACTGATAAGCCTCCAACAGTGCGTCCACTATATATACCCAATCAGCCAGTTGCTAAGCCTGCAACACTCACGAGGAGTACACTTCTCCAAGTGCTATATCTTTCTGGACGACTATATAGACTACGCATTATATGGGGACCTCACGCCAATCATCCATTGTATCATCAACACTCAACTCACCACTTTCTGGTGGCCAACAATATCATGACATACCACTCACGTATGTTAGTCATCCACATATACATACATACATACTCACATGACGTCAAACACCTTATGCACGGCATAATAATATCAATATACTAAAGTACAAGTAATGTACAAGAGTGAATATATATCATTCACGCATCGCACGTAAGAAGCCTATATACTCAACAAATCAAACTTTATATCGTACGTGGAGCAGTAATATTTACCTCTATTAATCACAAGGTTTGAATAACTTATTCATAAATCATATAAATTACCATTTAATAAAAAACATAAATAATAATAATTTAATATAAATAATATTATTTTACGGTCGACTGGAATTTAAGCGGTCAACCACATGTTGAGAAATCTCAACACTTGATCGACCACAATATTAAAAACATTTGGTCATGTGGTCGACCGGTATTTAAGTTCCGGTCGACCACAAAATCTTTGGTCGGCCAAAAGCAGGAAAAATAGCTCACTGTCAAGTTTCTAAATTATTGTATAAAGATTTCTATTTTTCACCTTATATTTATAGTTTTGTTTAAGGGCTTAGTCACAAATAAATTTTTATTTAATTGCATCTTTAATTTTCGGTGATTTTAGTCTCAACTCTCAAGCGACCGTATGAAATTATTCATAATTTAAGTGATTATCATTGAAATATTTGAATTTTAGTAATCGTTACTGATATTAGGTGAAACTTAAATGGTTAGGGTTGGAATTTACCTTTTTTCTTTATCTTTTATTGCATACTATAATTTTTGTATTCAATTATTATTATTATTATTATTATTATTATTATTATTATTATTATTATTATTATTATTATTATTCCATATTTTTTTTAGGGGAATTATTATTGCATATGTTTGTTGCCGTTAAAAGGACATTAATTAATTGATGTAACAATATATATGGTATAATTCCCAAATAGCTTTTGGTGGTTCTTGCAAATTGGATCCCTTTCTACGGGAGGAAGGCTTCCGGTAGTCAAGGAGCATCTTCTCTGTGTCTTTCAAGATGTAACTTTGCCTACTATGTGCTTGACTATTCTCTTATATTGTTAACAGCTATTTTTTTTCATCGAATGCTTATTTTTGACATAACGGAAAATGACATTCATCTCAAAAACCAAAGTGCACTAAAATCAAAATGCAACATTCATCAATGATCTCCTCTCAAGCATTTTATGCCATGAATTCATTAGAAATCTACACGTGGGTAATTGGGAACCACATGTGTAGTCACATGTGAGTTCTCAATAATCTCTCGCTACATAAATATCTAACAATACAAATTTTACCCTACATCTGATAGGAGATTGAGAGGACATATATTACTATAATCCAGAGTTTAGACATCATAGAATTATTAGCCACTTTATGCATTAAACGGACCACGTCCATTACAATTTAGATGTCAATTATTTACGATCATAGGCCTGAGCATCAAATTATTTATTAAAAAAAAAAAAAAGAAGAAGGAAAAAAGGGGTCAGAATTTGCGGTACACGCGAGCTTTCGGCGTATGTACATAGCAAAAACATGTTCCGCTCAGTTACGATCTCAACCTCTCATTCCACTCCATCCGACGGTCAGTATCTCTCGTACGCATTCTCCCGCTTATTCTCTTACGCGCCTTAAATTCCTCGATCTAAGACATTGAAAAAAAGAAAAAAAAGAGCAGTTAGCATTTGCAAATTGGAGCCCTAAATTTCACAAGTTTTCAGAGATCCCATTCGAAAAGATTTTCAATTGACTATTGATAGATTTATAAATTCACGCCCTCAATCCCGCATCATATATAGGTGAAATGCTTTCTGTGCTTTGATTTGGGTGCTAATCGGCTTCTGAAGTTTGGAGGTAAATGGCAAGTAATTAGATGCATCGCTTTGTGTCTGTGATCTTTGCTGTGCTCTGTTTGTTAAATGCAATTTGGTAATGTGGTGGTAATTGATATTTCTGAAGTTTGATTGAACAAATTTTGGAATCTGAGGCACGGGGGCTACAATTATTTTTGTGAATGCCCATTGTCAGTGGATGGGTTATCGCTACTGATTGAGGGGGGGGGGGGAATGGTAGAGAGCTTTGACGATTTCGTGATTTCTACTTCTCCATTGTCAAAATATTTACTAAAAGTTGGTAGTTGTCATTTCAAGAGTTTCGGATGAGGTGCATCTTGTGCCTATAATAAAAGAAAAAATGAGATGGAGTGCGCGCAAGAACTTTGATCAAGAGCCTGAGGGTGTCTCCACAATTCAGAGATGCCTTTTGCATATGAAACCACCTGTGGTCTCATATGTGAGCCCTAGCAGAATGTGGGAGAGGCTGTCTCCGTAAGAGTGACATAGGGAGGCTCTAGATCATTATTCGTGCACCTTCTTGTTATTTATCTACTACTTCATTTTGTTATTGCTTGCTCCCTTTCAAACAATCTTACCCCTTCTAGTTCCTTTTCTCTAGAATAGACATGAGCTGCAAATTTAATATCCTCTCCAAGTTCAAGATCTGTTCTTGAATAAGCCCTTATGATGAAGAGGAGTTTTTAGGAGAAAGACAATGTTGCAAACTGGAATGCCCTGTCGTGTACATATTTTTTTCAAAATGAACCATTATAAGCATCTCGTATACATTTTGCACTTCATGTTCAGAGGAGTACATGGTGATAGGTTTCTAATTTAAGCGCTTGCGGATAATCCAAATTTTCTGGTTTGAAGACAATATGGTGCTAATATCAGCAAGGACCTGCTTCCACCAATTCTGCTCTCATTTTGTTTTCTGTGTGCAAATGACAGAGATTTTTGTTTTCTTGTTCTTAGTCAATCTCTTAACACTTGGTACCTAATAACTGACCTCATATGTGTTATATCTGCCTGTCAATCCAAATACGAAGTGAAACCTGTTCTCTTTTCTACATAAAGCTGATTATTTATGTAATTTATCATCAATAAACTTATTCATGAATTTTTTAGATAAAGTGGCATGCTGGTGTAATGTATAAGTATTGCAGGAGTCTCTTTCGGTTATTTCCATTCCACTAACGACTCAAATCCCCTTCTTCCAATCTCAGGAAATAAACTTCCTCTAAGCATCTTTATGTAATTTTGTAGTGTCACTTGATCTGTTTTGGGTTCTGGATCTACAAATTGGATATCTATTTCTGTTCCCTTTTTCCCCAGCTTTTAGAAGGTCGTAAAGGTGATCATTGCAAGATATAATTTAACTTGGCTGTCTGCATATATTCACAATCTTAGTTACTTATTAAAATCATTTGTCAGATTTCTGATCAGCAATATCTTGAAAAGTTATTCTGTGGAGCAGTTATATTTGGGTCCTGATAAACTGAAGGATGGCTGATGAAGTATCAAGTTTTTGGGGTCCTGTCACATCAGCACATGATTGGTGTGAGCCAAATTATGTCTACTCTTCCTATATTGCTGAATTTTTCAACACTGTCTCTAATATACCAAGCATTATTTTGGCACTTATCGGTCTCGTCATTTCATTGAGCCAACGGTTTGAGAAAAGATTTAGTGTCCTTCACATATCTAACATGATACTTGCCATCGGCAGCATGCTATACCATTCCTCGTTGCAACAGCTGTAAGTTCTGCCTTTATTTTATTGTCCACCTGTCCTACCCTTTACATTATAAGTTGGCTATGAAAGGAGATACAAATCTATTTAATCTTATTGTATTAGCATATCAGTAGTGGATATTACTATGTGATGGTGGATGTAATGGACTTTGTGCTGTAATGTTGAAATGATGGCTGGTCATTGGGACAATTGAAAGAAAACACCCTTCATGCTGGTGCTTATCCTCGGTTACTAACGTTTCTAAAATATCTTCTCAAGTGAGTTTGAGTTATTTTAAGACCCTAATAACTGACTCCACTACTGAATGTTAATTAAGAATCTCATTTTACATTACACTATCTCAAGAATTTTATGACCTTTCATTCATTGCTTTTCTATCCATTAGCTCACTCAACATGCATGAAATTTCACCTGCTTTAAGCATGGGATGTATGTTTCTGTTTGGATTAAATTTTAACAAGTTTCCTGGTTCTTCCCTGCTTTTTGAAGCGAGTATTTTTCTTTTTTTTTGTTTATTTGATGTTTGATGGATTGTGCTCAATTGTAGAAATTGATCTCTTCAAAATTTTTGACCATGTTTGATTCTTGGTTCTGCTTTATATTTTGAAGCACATCCAGAAAATTTTGGATTTGTAGTTTGGATGATTGGTGCTGTAAGCTCTTTGTTGAGTCTGAAAAAGAAGTTTAACTCTTCTATTGCTGACAGTATAATGCGTACTTGTATTACTTATGTTATGTAACTTCTGAATTTGTTGAGGGCACAGTCCATGGCAGAAATTTTTATATTTACTTTGTAACTATTCACGTGCATTGGCTTCAATTTATATATTTGGCCCTTTCAGAATGATTCAGCACAAATTTTATTTTTCAGGCAACAACAGGGCGATGAAACACCTATGGTGTGGGAAATGCTTCTATATATCTACATCCTGTACTCGCCGGATTGGCATTATCGAAGTACGATGCCCACGTTCTTGTTCCTCTATGGTGCGGGATTTGCTATAGCACACTCACAGCTTCGTTTTGATATTGGTTTTAAGGTGCACTACGTGCTTCTTTGTCTCCTTTGCATTCCTCGGGCATACAAATATTACATTCAGACAGAAGATAAATCAGCTAAGTGGCTTGCAAAGTTGTACGTTATCACTCTATTGCTTGGGAGTTCCTGTTGGCTTGTTGACCATATATTCTGCAGCCACGTCTCCCTCTGGTATTTTAACCCACAGGGTCATGCAATTTGGCATGCCTTCATGGGTTTCAATTCATACTTTGCAAATACCTTCCTGATGTACTGCCGAGCTCAGCAACGAGGGTGGGATCCAAGAGTTAAGCACCTCTTGGGATTTTTCCCTTATGTCAAGATTCAAAAACCAAAATCTCACTAGATGTCACTTTCCCCTAGCACTTAACGTAACAAAGAGCAGCTGTATCTCTCTTACTTGGTGGTGAAGCGTGCAATCACAATTCTTTCACTTTTTTCTTTTATATCCTTTTTAAACAGGAATTTACATCCTTTCGATCTGAGTAATGTAAATGATTACTGGGAATCAGTTTGGTAGGTGAAACAGTGGTGAAATTTTGACTGTTCTAAATGTATTATCTTTATTATATACTACATAGGAGACTGGACTAGGTAACTCGAATTAGTTTTGATATTTCATTCTCCTAAAAGTGTTTGGACATACATCAGATGCCACACTTTGATTTTGTTGGATGTTTATTGTTGCGTTGTCATCTCAAATTCTGCTTTTGCAGCCTGTATGAATCCATGTAAATGGGTGCTCAGGCAAGAGGAAAGTACTTGAGGGAATGTCTGGCGCAGCTTAAAAGTAGATTCTTTATGGGGTATGTCCAACCCTTTCCAAAGCAGCCTTCAGAGGAGCTACTTTTGATGAGCTTAACCAAACAACCTGGACTCTTCTAGCTGGTCTTTTAAGAATGAAACAAGCAGCCATGGAAGCATCATGTCATGATTTCTCAAAAATGGGATTGTACGTGTAAAACTGTCCTAACAAGGCACAATCCCGAGTGAATACTTGAAACTTCCGGGAAAATTAAAACCAGCATCTGACCCAATATTACCCTTATGGTCCTTACGGATATAAATTCTGATTTTGATTACTTATGTTCAGCTAAGGTAAAAGCCACAGACAATTGACCAGTGACTGTCAGTTTTTTCAGGTGCTGAAAAATTACACTTAATAGGACTGGACTTCATATAAGCTCAGCCAAACACAATAAAACACATCACCTGCGCAAAACCCACCACCACCACAACAATAATAATAAAGGAAAATAATTAAATGAATCAGCCGTGTCTTGATAAAGTTAAACAAAGTATCCACTGTACAACTTGTCTCCCGTGTTTCGAACTTTGAAGAATACACACACCTGTGTTTAGCAAACGTCACCTATTAATTGTATAATAATTTAATGAACTCTTTAAAATGTTTTGAGACGTATGCGTATAAAAGAACAAAGATGTACCCTCAGTATCCATTTCCAGCCATGTGTGTATCACATTGAAGTAATGTTTTCCTTCTCGCGGATGACCGTAATCCCAACATAAACAATCTTAGCACAAACACCGTTCCTGTTCAATCAGAGAAAACAGCTTTTGGTATATGGTTCATTGACATCACAGACCCTGAAAATTGTGATAACTCCATATGGCCATAGGACTCAACACTGTTGGGTTTTGATTACCAGCATGATATCTGGTGATGAATTCAGTCAAACTGGCAAGCACTTTCAGATCACAAGGAGAATCATTATGCCTATTGCCTTCGATCATGCACAACCTTTGTTTTCATTACGTAGGCTCTGTGACAGACTACTCAATTGGAACCAGCATCGCTAACTTCAGATTACCAAGCTTGCAGAGTCTTGCTGGATTTTTGTATATGGTAATCTTTGTCAACTCGTTACCAGATAAAACCACATGAGCTATGCTGAAAGAGTCACCTTTTTCAACTGCAAATTGCCACTCTCTCATTGATATGACGAACCAATTCTTTCTTGCAGATCTAGTCGCTTTGACTTCAATGAATTCTCTACTCTTTTCTTCACCACCTATGACAATGTCATAGGGTAGCCCAGTCTCCTTAGTTTCATTGACCCAATTCACAAGCACCTCACCAACTTTATCTGTAAAATACTTGAAAGCTACAAACTCTCCTTGTCTCCCAGTCAACAATGCCTGTTGTGCATTGGTGGCGTCAACAGATAAATGAATTCTCTCTCTTGAATTTGATGAACCAAAATCCATGCCATCGAAAAGATTGACAGGATCAAGTCCCCCATTTGTATCAGAACAAATCGTGTTGCTTGCATGATTGGACTGATTTTCTGAATTCTCAACATTTAGTGCAGATGTTGGAGTGATTACTATTGGATCACCATCTACACTCAACTCACTGCCAATCTTTTCATTTTCATCATCCGTCTTTGTAGTTTGTAGGCTGCTGCATTCCGATGTACCGTATCCAACTGCTATTGCAGATTCAAAACCAGGTGCAGTTTTCCAATCAGCTGGCGGCCAATTTGAGTTGATGCCGGGTCTCCTCTTAAACATTTTAGGGTTCTGTTCCTCTGTCTTCCCTAAATCAGAATTTTCCAGTTCTGTAGCCTTCTCTACTGGAGATGGAACATATGAAAGGGACCACACTGATTCTTCAGGCGGGACTTTCGGAACCTTCTGGCTGTTCAAAATGAAGAAGTCTATTTGCTCCTCAGTTGAACCTGATTCTGTCATAGCTGCAATCATGTGAAGAAAATTTGCAAAATGCAATTCAGGAGTTCCATTATACAGTAAACGAGAAAGCTCCATAAATATTGTGTGGGAATCTGATTCTCGACTGCAGTATAAGACGCCCTCCTGCAAAAATTTATCAGGAGGAGACGTTAACTACAAATCAATCTGGACACTTAACTTTGAACCAAATTCGCAGATACTAGCATCAGAACTTCAAAGGGAAAAGGGAAACAACGTCAAAGAAATAGTAAGAATGAATACCTGTAAAAGGCAACTACATTCACGTCTTTTTCTTGATATGATCTCATTCTTTATAACATTACGGTAAAACAACTTTTCAACAACAACAATGCGCAAACGCTTCACATCTTCAAAGTTAGACTGTTTTAGTTGATGATATTTCTGGGGATGTGTACTCAAGATGTAACGTTGAGCATAAGGAAGAGCCCAATTCACCAGAGAAAATGAGAAACTGCAGTCTGCCGGACCATAATATATAGCTTCCCGAGTTACCATCTGTAAATTCGTAATAGTATTCAAGAAAAACGTAAAAGTTCAAGCGTAAGATGCAGTTATAACGTACGCTTAAGAAGTTAAAATGCATCTGTGACTGACTTGTACAACAACAACAATACTAAATAATATTTTACAATGAACGATATAATCCTATAAGGGATAAACTACACAGCAATTTTGAGTTATGTAAGTGAAAATATGTCCATAACAGGAAAATTTTCTAGTTGCAAAACATATTCTAATGCAAGGTTTCATCCTGGGAGTCTATATTGTAAATTTATTGCATTTATAATACACCCGGTCTGGCATTTAGAGTTACTTTATGAGGTTCAGTTTAAAAAGCATATAAATTCACAATGATGAGCATACGGAGATCAAGGTAAAATTTTCCCTTATCTCTGCACAACTGACTAGTTAAAAAAGGGGAAAAATGAAAATGTAACAAGTAGAACCACGACCGGCTTACTGATCTTCACTTGGAAACAAGTACCTATTAGAAAAACAAAATAAGAGAAGAGAGAGAGAAGGCAACTGCTTATACAGCAAGGGGAGAGAATTTGAATTTTTTTGTGGCACTATATCCATACTAAGATCTATTTGCATCATCAGTGGGGGGGGGGGGGGGGGGGGGGGGGGGGGGGGGGGGGGGGGGGGGGGGGGGGGGGGGGGGGGGGGGGGGGGGGG
>CAVNYN010201182.1:0-24108 GCA_963692815.1 Nyctanthes arbor-tristis
AGTAATGATATTTAACACTACATTATTGTGGTATTAAATGATAAATCAAATCAAATTTGTCAATTATTCATTAATTCAATCTCACTTATCATTTAACGGGTACATTGATCGCCACTCGCCCCCTAAAACTTGTGCTAAGCACCGATAATGCTACATATAATATAATATCATAGATTGTCATTATTGGATTTTATCTTTTAGATTAGAGATGACAAAGAACACATACATATCACACTTAAAAAAAAAGAGAGAGGTGGTGTGGGGCGGGTTATGGAAGATCAAAAGTCGGAGGGAGTGATAAAAAATGCTGCACTATTAACCTGTATTTCAACTTTTTAAAATCTTGACTTTATTAATTAATAGTGAGTAATGCTACACGTACAGTTTACATATAGGTATATAAATATGTTTACAGATATGGGATAAACTTATAGTTTTATCCGTATATTTTCTATTTCTTTTAGTGCACACTGCACACTATGGGGTGAAATTGTAATTTTTGCACAATTTCTGTAAAAACACATCTGTATATTCATATGTAAAAGTAGATTAATCAATTAATAGTTTCTAAAGTCTATATCGAATATTATTACATGTATCCATTTGTAGATGCTTCTAATAATTTTACAATTAATTTATAAATAAATTACAATTAATTAATTTCATTCCGTAATTGGTAAGTTTCTTTGTATATATAAACACAAGTAGCGGACAAGTGATTTTTATCGAGCTCAATTATTCAAAATAAAATTGCTATTTTTTTTGAAGTAAAAAATAAAATTGCTATTTGCAAGGAGAAGACGGAAAAATTCAATAATGATTTTGAAAATGTTCTAACGTCATATATATGTGTGGTACCTTATGGTACCACACAGCCCATGTGACGTATATGTAGACAGTCTACATACACGCCACGTGGGTTGTGTGGTGCCTTAAGATATCACATATATGGCGCTAGAATACCATTTCATTAGTAAAAGCATCTCCAATGGGTGGTTAATCTAAAGGGTGAAACAATAGCTACCTGTATGAAAGAGAAATTAACGTAAGACCATGTGTGAAAAATTTAGAAGGTGAGAAAAGAGATACTGACTCAAAAATTGAAATATTAATTATCAAGGGTCTAACGTGTGGTCCAAAACCAGACTGTACTTGAGACCTTTTGACTGTCTTGCACGTAGATTATTTTATTATTTTCTCAATGCCAAATAGATTGTTTTTTTTTTTTTTTATTTTTACATACACTTGTCATTGGAGATGCTCTAAGTGGAAGGTAGTTAAAATCTATTATACAAGTCTATATAAATTTTTTTAAACTTGTTATTACATATATTAGAGTAATTAACTTAATCTATTTCGTGTGTGAATAGGTTGGAAGCATGGATCAACACATTTCCTTACTCATTTACTTGTTGCACCAATGCCTAGCGAAAACACTTGTTATGTTGAAAATTTTCTAACACCATATGTACCGTTGGAGAGTAAGATTTTCTTCGTTACATCATTGAATTAATTCTATGTCAGTTTAATTTTTATTCATGGCTAGTTGATGGCTTTTTTAATTTACGTTTGTCTCATATTGTGGAAGCGCACGCCAACAGTGATGCTTAGTGACATACCATAAGAAGCCCCCCCCCCCCCCTTCTTTTTTTAACTCACAATTGTTCTGAAAATGTCTGCGTGTCCCTCCTGGAAGAAAATAAAGAATGTTGTTCATGCTACAACGGTTGGAAGACACAAGAAGGGGGACCTAAATGCTCTTGAGAATGCTATTGTTAGATCTCTCTATAAAGAAGAGTCACGCTATTTAGACATATAGTATTATGACAAAAGGGTATTTAATTTACCTTATTAATCCAACTCAATTCAAGGGGGATCTAAGTCATTTTAAAGGATTTAAGTTACCTTATTAGTAATAATGTCACGATATTTCATTTAGACATTAGTTTGAATATGACATGATTTTCAAAAAAAATGATTTACTTGGAAAAAACCCCACGAGTTGTTGTCAATTTGGATTTACTAAAACTTATGAAATTGTTTTAAACCTTAATTAATAATATTTCGCTATTGACAATTATTTTGCATAGGTTGAATAATATGATATGGTTTGTAGAAGTTTACTATTTTTTAAAAAATTAATAGAAGATGAAGAAAAAGCATGTGTACTCAATTTAGATTTCAATGATTTTCATTGATTTTATGGATTTCAAGAAAAATTTTAAAAAATCCATAAAATCCAATGGTAAAATTTATAAAATTAATTTAAAACTTACTAATACCATGATAATCTACGTTTCGGATATTGATTATTTATTTATTTTTTTACTAGATATTGATTATTTATTTTGTATAGGTTGAATATAATATTAATGTTTAAAAATTAGAATGACAAAAAAAAAAAAAGTCCCCAATTTAGAATTTTAATGATTTTATAATTTTCATTAGTTTCAAGAAAAATCATGAAATCAATAAAATTCTGAATAAAATAATCTACCATTTCATACATTGATAATTTATTTTGCACAAGTTAAACATATGGACATTTAAAAATTAGAATGACAAAGAGAAAAACATGGGTCCTCAATTTAGATTTTCATTGATTCCATGGATTTCAAGAAAAAAAAATCATGAAATCCATAAAGACCCAATATTAAGAGGTTCAATTTTGGTGAAGAGATTGTAATAAGTGTATTTCTTAACTTAAAATCCATAGAAATCCACATAAAGTCCATTATTTAATGAAATCCATCAAAATCCATAAGTGAAGTGTATGATTAAACTCTTTGATCAAATAAAAAATTTTAAGTCAAAAATCAATCTTAATAAGTACTATTATTGTGCCCCTAACTATTATATGCTATTTTTAAATTGAACTCTATCGCACTGTTGCTTTTATGCTAATAAGTTGCATCAACATTGTTATTTTTTTCATTTTTTCAATTTTATCATTTTCATTTTTTAAAGTGTCAGTTTTATGTTATGCTAATCAGTTGCAATTTGTAACCACTAACCATTATCATTGTTAATTGTTCTTTTTTCATTTTTCAAATTTTTTCATTTTCTTCTTTTAAAGTGTCAGTTTTATCATTTTCTTTGAGACTAGGAAATTAAATTTGTAAGTTTTTTAACCAAGTTAATGGAATTTAAAAAGTCACCCTCCGTTCTACAAAGATAGTCCATATTCCTTATCTATCCGTCCCAAAAAGCCAAAACAATAATACATGTTCATTAAATAATTTTTTAATTTTCTAATATACATTTATTTATTATTGTGCATGGTGGCCAACAACAAAGAACACCTAAGGTGAAATATTAAATAATGGTAAAGTTATATTAGTAAAAGTATGTTCTTAGATTGTATTTCTCCTACCATATTAATTAATTTTTTTAATTTACATAAAAAATGAAAGAGAACAATTTTTACGTCCGAGAGAAGTATATAAGTTGCTATTTAACAAAAAAAATAAAGTAATTTTTACTATCCAAACATGTGACGTTAAAGTGAGCAATTTGATAAAATTATGAGAGAAATAATAAAAAGAAACTTTTGGAACACACTTGACATGCTCAATTTTTATCATATTGAGCATGTCTTTAGTTTTAATTTCAATATATGCCCACTTATTAATGTATTTGTTATTATTTCATATCAACAACCTCTACATTGAAAGTATTTTCAAATAATTAATGAAATATAAATGTGTATATGAAAAAATACAGGTAAAATTTAATATTTTAATTATATTAACCCCTATTTCTGAATTTGGGTTAAAATAACAATTGGACTATTATTGTGGGACCAAGGGAGTATGTTCATAAATTGTACTTTTCCTTTCATATTAATTAACCTTTTTTCTTAAAAAAAATCTATGTAAAAAATTAAAGAGAACTATTTTTATAGGACGGAGGAATTATATAATATAAGTTGGTATTAAAAAAAAAGTGATTTTTACCATCCAAACATGTGACGTTAAAGTGAGCAATTGATAAAAATTATGAGAGAAATAATTAAAAAAACTTTTAGTGGAACACACTTGAAATGGGCAACGTCTAAGTGGTCAATGTGGACATCATAAGAAAAGATAAAGAAAACTAAATACTCTCTCTGTCCCAATTATTGTCCACCTTTGCTGCTGCTTCTTCTTCTTCTTTTTTTTTTTTGTTTTAAATAACAATTATTAAGATTGTTGAAAAACTAAATTTAGTTGTTCGTGTTCCTAATTTGTCTTATTTAATGACTAATTTTTAAGTTAATGGATACAATTATAACAATAAATAACGGTATGTTTGTAAAATAATACTACCTTATCTTAACTTATATATATTTAATTAAAGTAGGATAGTGGCCATATGTAAATATTTCCTCCAAAACCAATATTCTACTTATATATATATGCCTTTTTTATTTAATTTATTCTAATAATAATTATATAATACGCACATATATTTCTAATTTAAGTTCTAATAGTTGACAGACAGATTTCAAGTCTTAGATTATTGGGACTTCCTTATCATTTCAATTAAGTACATACCGTGATAATAATAATAATAATAATAATAATAATAATAAAGAAGTAAATTGAATTAAGTTAGTTTTAAAATCTTTTACTTTAATTCAATTCAATATGATAAATCACATATCATAAAACTTATGGCTCTATGTTTACTACATTACTTAATTTGTTATTTTTTTGTGGGAACTTATATATTGGTAACAATTTAAGTTGAAGGGATACAACAGCAATAATATTTGATGATGATGATTTAAAACAAAAATAAAAAATTCTTTTAATTCTTTTTAAAGTGGAAAATGGTTAAAAATTAACGTTAGGGGTAAATCATTTAAAATTTATTCTTTGTTGTAATATTAATTCCCTTGATTTTTTGTAATAGAAGTGTGTGTACATTAGAATTTTTAGAATGGATTTAGTTAAGGGTGATTATATTGACACATCTTTTACTAACCACGCCACAATTTAATTTTACTCATTATCCTTTATATTTTTAATTCTTTACACTTCAATCATTAACTTATTTTTGTTATATTTTTATTTTTAACATCTTATTATCATGGAATCTTGCATCAAATGATATCTTAATTTTAAAAATTTCATTGTGGGAATTGCTTTACATTTCTTTTCATTTTTAAATAAACAAAAATGTAATATTTAATTATACACTGCTACTTATTTTCAAATGATTTTAAGCTATACAAATCAAAATTTTTAAAATGTATTCGATCATTAAGAACACAAGATGACAGTCAAATAGAAAATTCAAGAAAAAATGTGACAGAAATTTTTAGGGACAAATAATATAATAAATAAATATTAGGGATGTCCGTATTAATAACAATGTGGTGTGTTTAGTAAAACGAGTGGTATATATATAATTAGCCTTTAGTTAATAGTGATTTCTTTGCTGAATTTATGGCACTATATGAGGATATGCGAAAAATAATTTTTCCAAGAGTATGTGGTAAAGAATTCATTATGATAAACGAATATCATCTACACTCTAAATGTGTTCTTAGAGTTTTTGTATTGATACTTATTGAACAAAGACATGAGTGTATGATAATTTTAGAATTATATAAATTTTGTATGCTCTATTTTCCATAGTTTCTTGGTTTTCATATTCAAAGTGAAATTAAATTTATATTAAAAAATTTCTCATTAATTCTCATTTTTATTACTTAAGAGTATTATTCTATGAATAATAATTTAATTAACTTTGTGCCAAGTGAAAGAATTATACGCAATAAAATTATAATTATTAACGACATGTTTATATAAGTGAGTAGTACGTAATAAAATTGTGATTGTTTAGTTGTTTAAATTATCACACATTTTTTTTGTTGGCTAATTATTATATTCCGTACAACGCACATGTATACAACTAATATAAATCAAACTCTTTAATATGGAAACAAAAAATATCTTAATTATTACAATTATCAACATGGAACTCGAGAAAAAGGGAAAAGCCGGCTATATAAATAGGGATGGGGTAGTACAAGATTAACATGTATGTGTTGATGTTGTCAAGGAGATAGTCCAGTGGTGGGATATATCTCTTAGTAGGGTAGGAGTTCGACTATATATAAAAAAAATTAAGACGTTTTGTTATTCTAATAGATGGTCGCATCATGCAATCATATATACGACCATGTTATAGCAACCAATGAACACACAACATATGAATTGCTTCACTGGAAATGGAATGCCCGTCTTTTTGGAATGGACACTTGAGTCATAGATCCTAATTGTCTTTTGATGCTTACAACACTAATATACACAAAATGTTCAATGTCTTAATTTGCACCACTCTTCAAATGCAAGTAATAACAATAATATAAAAGTAGGCACTTAGAGGATCCTTCCCGTTAGATAAAAAGCATATATTACAAAGTTTTATGTTGATTGTCAACCACAAAATATTAGGCTAACGCTTTTGTAGTGTTTCTTGAATTCGAGCCCCATTCTATGGCTTCTGCAACTGCCCTCCTCCGTTCGTCAGCTGAAATTTCGAGATCAACTGATGCGGAGGAGAAGGAGCTGGAGAGAGAGGGGGAAATGGAACTTTCGAAGCCAGCCCTGTTTCCGGTCCAGTTCCTAAATAGCTTAGAGCAGTTACAACATCGCTCATCAGAGGCCGGATACATGAGTCGTCTTGAAGACACATGGCTGCAACAGCCACTGCTTGATTGAAGCTTTTTTGGGGGAAATCTTGGCGTAGCAGTGGATCAGCCAGTTCTAAGTATCTACTCGGTTCCTTAAACACCGGCTCGGCCTGCAACAAAACTGTCATCTTAGTATTATGAGAAATGTTACATGTAAATGTACCATCGTTTGTACCACTAGCCGTTAATATGTGAATTCCTATATTTTGATACTAATGTATGATATGTCACATATGTACACAAATTAATACCTCAAGATTTTATACAAAAGTATAGTAATAAGAGATCAAGTTAAGACAACATAGGACAGAAGAAGATGATTTAACTTACCCAGGTTACAAGATTTTGCTCTTCATGCCTTTTTGAGCTATCAATCACTCTTCTTCCGGTGATTAGTTCCAACAGTACAACGCCAAAGCTATAAACGTCGGATTTTACAGTTAAATGACCAGTTCTTTGGTACTCCGGCGCACAGTAGCCATAAGTTCCCATCACTCTTGAAGATACATGACTGCTATCCCCAATTGGTCCTAACTTGGCTAGTCCAAAATCGGAAAGTTTTGCGTTGAAATCCTCGTCCAGCAAGATGTTCGAGGATTTCAAGTCGCGGTAAATGACAGGCGGGTCAGCCTTATCGTGCAAATACTCTAGACCTTTGGCAGCATGTAATGCTATTTTCATCCTTGCGTTCCAAGGTAACGGCGTTTGATTTCGATGAAGATCTGAAAGATAATGTCAGAATTCAGTTGAATAGCATTCAACAACTCGAGTAGATGAAATGTTGGGATAATTGATTTGACATAGTACCGAGTAGATGATTTTCGAGGGCTCCCAATGGCATATATTCGTAAACCAGAAGTCTTTGTTCTCCATCAGCACAATATCCTATCAGATTTACCAAATGCTCATGGTGTAAAAGGCTCAGCATCAAAACTTCTACAAGGAATTCTTTGTTCCCTTGTAGTCCATTGCGGTCGAGTTGCTTCACTGCTATAGTCTGAATTAATCGACTCATTATCAGCTCGTTTCAAAGAGATTAAACCAAAGAGCCAAAGAAGAACATGACAGAGTTCTGAAATGTTAAGGTTACCTGCCCTGTTTTGTCCAAATGGCCTCTATAAACTCGTCCAAATCCACCTTCCCCGACGAGGCAGTCTCGTCTGAAATTGCTCGTCGCTGTAGCCAGTTCCCGGTAGGTGAATGTCTGGGCTGCAATGTTCTTGTTGGCTCCTTTATCAGTAGCACTGTTGTTTGTAGCTTCTGTTTGTGTCTTCCTATGGTTTTCTACATATAAGAAAAAAATAAAACAAAATAAAAAATAACGATACGTTCTATTAAGATGTTAATTTCGATCTTTCAAAATGTGCCTACCAAGTTGAGGCTGGGACTTCTGTTTGGGTTGTGGTGGTTGCAGCTGAGGCTGAGGCGGTGATTCTTTATGCTGCTGGGCGGTTAGTGGTGATCCGCCATTCCTGTTACTATTTTTCTTGGATAATTTCTTTTGATGGGATGAAAAACATGAAAACCAGCTCATTGGCAATCTTGAACCACATATATTACAATTGCTTTCAAAGTTTTTCTTCCCACACAAGCCTTTGAAGATCTTTATGTTTCGATGTATCGTAGAATGGATTGATCAATCAGATCCAAAAATAAGAATCTGAATGTGGGTTCGAAAGAACAAGACAGGTTGGAGATGAAGGGGAGAAATATAAGGACGTTAAGGTCTCTGAAACAATAGATTCTTTAACAAACTTTGACTGATAAACCAAAAATGTATTCCAAAAATCCATTTTTGGGGAAGAGAGAGAGAGAGAGGATGACAAGAAATAGTTTTTTTTTTTTTTTGTCAAAGTTTCCCGCAGAAAATGGAGAGAGAGAGAGAGAGAGAGAGAGAGAGAGGAAGGGAGAATTTGAAGGGATGTGTGATATTATAACACAAAAATGGCTGGTATGTCAATAATAATTATTTTCAATAGTGTTAAAGGTAAAATCTCATGTCCCCAAATACATATTTGACATGTATGAAAATTTTCCTATTATTTCACCAACATGACGTTTCAACCTTAACATTACCCGCAAGGCGGTGGCTTTCGTATCCTAAATGAATTGCTCATTTAAAGGTCTTAGAGCTCCAATACTATATTGAGTTATGAAGTTTCGTCTTAAAAGGTTAATTTTGCAAAGAAAAGTAGCTCAAACTCGTATTGTTTGCGCATTCAAGGAAGGTACAATAACTTTGTCGATTACATAAAAATACTTCCTAAACAAGAGAAGGTTTATTCTGAACTTGATATAGTCAGAGGTTTGCGGTGTGGAAGAGAGAAACAGGATTTCGTCAAGAAGCAGAGATTGCAATCTTCAAGCCCCCATCACAGTGGCCTGGAAAGCTACATATGAAGTAGTGATTTCCCTTTGAAAGAGTGATCCTATCTTTTCCACCTTATAAGTCCTGGAGTTGGCAGAAGCACTGCATCTCTTATATCCGTCCAGATCTACTGATACCACATTATGCAGGGATGGATCATACTTGAAAACTGTCAAAACCAAGGAAAAATTATAGAAAGAAACAAGTTAGAATAAGCTTGCATTTTATAGAGAAGTGTCCCATCACAGGGAGAGTGACAGGGTTTAGGTACATTGAGTCTTGTCTGTACAAGTTTAATCAGTTAAAGAAGAAACAATATTGTCTATTTAGCTTCGTCTTCAACACGCCTTCACTATTTCAAAAAGTGCTTTATGAAAAAATCTTCATAAACAAGCAATGGTGAGGCTTGAATTCCAGTACTTTGTCTACTCTTAACTTTTGGATGAAAGGGTTCAAGATGATGACCAAGGGAACTAATGAGCGAAGACTTGGCTTTAAGTGTTTACTCCAGAGAGCTTCTAAAAGTTTTACGTTTTGTGAATCCAGCCTGCAAGTCAGGTTGTCGTGAAAACTAAACAGATTGATAAACATTTCTCTCTGTAACAGTTTAAGCTTTTAGATGAGGTGATTTGACGAAAGAGAGAGAAGTAGATCAGAACTAGCACCATCCATTTTTCTTCCATAGATTCATAGTTTATGTGAATCTTAGGTGTAGCAATAGCGCAAGACGGTGATGAATAAAAGATTCATGTAGCTAAGCTACAAAATAATAGGTAACAAGGGTTAGTTTCTTGGTAAATATATTGGACAGACTATGTCATAGTTTAGGTTGAGAATTTACCTAGTACATCACCAGCCTTGAAGTGTTTCCCATCCGTCCAATTTCCCATCCTGAAGTCCCATCCAGTAGAATCTCCCACCGCAAAAACATTTGCACGAGCTTCCTCAAACTGAAATAGAAAAGAAAGAAAAAGGTAAGAAATCAAGAAAGCCACGCTTCTTCCCTGGCTAAACATTCTGTAACTTTGCTGGAGAAGTATCTATACAATTTCATCAACTTCTTCAAATTTATCTTCATTTATAGTGGCATGAAATACTGCATTTTATAACAGACAACATATAATTCAACTTTTGAAACCTCAAATAAAGGAATATTCACTGGTTGAAGTAGTTTAGGAAGTAGGACAAGCATAAAGAGATGAGAGAACACTCCGAATTTCTGAGATTCTTTCACGGGATTGGAGTCTATATACAACTATAGACAAGCAGACAGCTTTTTGTTTGGTACTGAGTTCACATCACTGCATTAGTTAGCAAGAAAACAATCCCATATGGATGTCACGGGTAGTAGAATAGAGCTCCAGAGTACACATTATATAACTATCAAGGTTGGTATGGAGCTTATCATTAAAAAAAAAATGAGGACGTGTTTGCTACACGGCATTTAATTTAACATATATAATGTTCGGCAAACTGAAAACTGAAATAGCATAATGAACAAGCTGTTTGCCCTTTTCTCCTACGCAATGAATTCTACTTCAACAAACACCAAAGGATTCATTCACAATTGTGGCGAGACGGCCGAAACCAAAACCATGATTCCATATTCATTTGCTTTCTTTACGGATGTGGCTGAAACAATTGATGTAAGACGAACAAAATTCAATTTTATAGGAGGAAAACCACGGTAAGTTTGTTGCATTAAGCTAACTACGCAACTTTAGAAATATCCAGCCTCCAGATCAATAAGCCTATGGACGTATGCATATTCGGCTATGGCCAGGCTCTGCATTTTCATCGACATCCTTCTTCCAGATTTTCCTTACTCCATATGCTTCATCCCATAATCCTGCGGATGCATAAACATTAGAAAGGGTGATCTGGGTGGCAGAGACTTGTTTTCCACTTTGCAACATCTTTTTAGCGACCCGCGACCCTATTTCCACATTGCCATGTATGTGACAAGAGCCCAACAGTGCACCCCAAACGCTACCAGTCAAGCTCTTGTCTCCCAATTCCATATCCTCAATTTCCTCTAGCAAATGCCATGCTTCGTCTAGCCTGCCAATGCGGCCCAACATATCCATGAGACAGGTCAAATGATCTTCACTTGGCTTCAGATTATACTTGGTTTTCATCATTTGAAAATAATGCAATCCTTCTTCAACCAGCCCACTATGGCTGCAAGCAGTTAATACAGCAACGAATGTCACCTCATTTGGTCGAATACCTGTTTCCATCATCTGCTGAAAAAGAGATCGGAAGAGCGCGAGAACCAAATCCATGAACTGAATAACCAGAGATGATAGAAGTCCATGCTACGGTGTTTTTCTCAACCATCATGTTGAATACTGTTTGAGCATAATTCATGTTACCTGATTTTGAGTACATATCCACCAAAGCCGTTCCAACAACCACATTGTGAGTATCTGCACTTATCAATCTACGAACAATCTTTGCATGTACTTGCTTTCCGTTCTCTATCTCCGACAAATAGCTAATGGCTTCAAGGCAAACCACAAAGGTCAAGCAATTTCCTTCTACTTTAAAACCTTCTTCACCATTATACATGTCATGCAGCAAATTCAAGACTTCTTTTGGCCTACCACTCTGAGCATACCCTGTCATCATGCTAGTCCACGAAACCACATTTTTCTCAGGCATCCAGTCAAACAATTTCCTAGCATCTTCAATCAAATTATTGTACATGTATCCAGAAATCATTGAGTTGCAACGAGAAACATGTCGTTCAGGCATCCAATGCTCAAAAACTTTCCGAGCATCATCAATGTTGCCGCATTTGCTATACATATCAATAAATGCACTTCCAAGAATCATTTCATCATCTAGTGAAAATTTAGAACAAAAATAAGAACCAAACAAAGTAATAAAAATGCCATGGACTTGCTTTCCAACTCTGAGCAAAGAAATCTTCGTGCATGCAGTTAAAATAGGCAGAATGATAGTGTAATCCCAATAGAAAATCTCAGCAGATTTTCTATCTAAACAGAATTGCTTCAATACCTCATTGTATCTTTGATTATTTGCATAACCTCTAATCTTGATCATCTTTGAAACAACATCTCCTTCTAGCCCATTCAAAACTTTCTCAGCAGAGTTTAGTTGACCACAACAAAAGTACATATGAGCAATAGAATTCAAGCAGCTTGAATCAAACCCACTTACAATAGCGTAACCTTGAATCTGCAACCCAAAAACCAAGTCTTGAACATTTGCACAACCTGACAGTGCCGTTGAGATAGTACATTCGTCAGGAAAATAATTCCCCAAACTCTTCATTCTCACAAACAACTCCAACCCTATATCGTCCATCCCATTTTGTACAAACCCAGCTATCATAGCATTCCAACTAACCAAATTTTTAAAATGCATTTCACAAAACAGTTTGTATGCACATTCTACATCCCCACATTTAGCATACATATCCGCAAAAGCAGTCTCAACAACAACGTTTCTCGACATCAACCCAGCTTTGATGACATACCCATGAATTGTTTTTCCCATGGAAAAGTATTCTGGGGCAGAACCTATAGCTCGGGCAATGGTAGTGAACGTGAAGTGGTTCGGCCGAGCATCCAGACCCGGCTCCCGTGTCATGTGGGCTAAAAGACGGATTGCCTTGGAGCATTGAGGCGGTTCGGAGCGGACATAGGCCGAGATGAGGGCCGTCCATAACGGCGTATCCTTATATGACACTTGATCGAACACTTTGTGAGCGCTACTCACTGGGTAATCATTGATAAGTTTGGTGGCATGGATTGCGCAGGTGTCCAAGCCCAGCTTGATTAACCGGGCATGTCTGTTCATTCATCTACTTGACGAAAGCTTGAATTCTGGGCAGTGTATATGTAGCGGGTCGAATTTATCCATAGAATATTGCGAATTGAAGTGGTTCAATTTACGCATCGGCTACAGTATCAGGAATAACTAATCACAAATTTCAATATACATAAATAAATGGCTGGTGCTTCCAAACCTGCAAGGTGTGCCAAAAATGCCGAATTTGAGTTTAAAATTACACAAAATGACAAATAAGCTCGACTTATTCCTTTGCCAATTGGAGAATCACAACAAAATGCTTTTTCCGGTGTCAATATAGCAATTTTGATCGGAGACACCGGAGACGGCATATGTATGTGTGACAATTGCCTCTATTACTTTTGTAGATTCACACGGAGGCCATGTAAATTAGTAGAAGAAAATGCACCATAAACACTGAGTGTGTTCAGATCAAAACTTGTCAATAGAAGATGAAAAAAAGAAAAAGAAAAAAATGTGAAAATGTTTTTAATTTTTTTTAATACAGAGGAATATAGAGGGACATGTGCGTTTTGAACTCAAGAACTATTGCGTGAAAACCTAAGCACTTTAACACTTGTTTGAACCACACATTGTTTTTTTTTATGCCTTGCTTTTGTTCAAGAGCTTATTGTACTTGGCTCATTCTCTGTGTCTATTTTCTTCTTACTGTAAAATTTATTAATAAATCAAACTTATATCATGAGCTTAACCTTCAGTTTCCTAGGGCTTTTGTGCACGGCTTTTAAACAAAATTTTTACTTAAGCGTTATAGGGTTTTTACATTTATTTGTATTTTCGTCCACAACCTTTAAATTTCAATTAATCGGTCCTTAATTTCAAAATCACGTCATGTATTGAAAAAAAAAAGTGATGCATGTACACAGAATGCGTGCACAACAATGAAATTTAATAGCATTAAGTTTCATATTACTGTTTTGTCATCATGCAAATATTGTATTTTTATATGATATGAATTTCAAATTTAATTAGTCGTCATAGAATTCTATTTAAATGCTTCCTAAAAGGATCCAAATATTTTAATGGTTAAATATAAGTACTTGGATGAAAGAGCATAAGAATGCAATGGTTGGGACCTAGTGGTCCAAACTTAAATATTAGGGACGAAAAATGCAAATGAATGCAAAGATTGGGAACGTTTGCAACATTTTAACCAAAATTATATAACAATACTTTAATTGCAAAAAATATTATAAGCTTGAAAATAATAATATGTACTTACATATGAATAGGACAAAATATCTTAATATACTTATTAACTACTATTTTTTCTCTTCCATGAAGCAAGTTAATTTCACCTTTTTTGTGTAATTCTATTTCAAAGTTAAATCCAAATTTTCATGTAATTTAGCCGATTCTGCCTATTAATTTAGACTACGTTAGCAAATGGAAATCTCTCTTTATTTTGAAATAAAAATAAAAAGAGCCGGAGCTAGTGATGAAGTTATGTAACACATATGAATTCCTTAATATGCACGTATAGTAATATTAATGGTTTTTGTTTTAGAATAAAATAAAATGAGTTTAACAGGTGCTATGAAATCTATTTTGCCAAAGTAATTAGGTAATTACATTTTTTCTTCTATTGGTCCTCTTCTTTTTCCAAATATATATTGTCTTCAGTTTATATATATGGGTATGTGTGCACGCGCAATTTAATTATTGCAATCTACACAACATGTGTAGATTTGTGATTCAGTCGATCATGTGGTAATTTTGAACTTGTAGTGTGATAGCAATTATCCTACTCATTGTTTGGTAACATGCTGACCATGTTCTGATGTGATACTGTCATGTCGGTGTGAGGAAGAAATTTAACTTACTGTGTGCAAGAGACCACACTGGTAATTCTATCATACATTGTTAAATTAATGCATTTGATTTGAAACTATTTTCCATTTAAAGTGTGGTGTTTTAGCTAAATTTTTTGAACCAATTAAATACTGTTTTATTTTTCAAGGAAAATACAAGATTTTGTTCACCCACCCACTGTGGTCGGAGTTATACAGTCCACTTCTGACGTAGCACACATATAGCCAACACACATAGCGGCCATGTATGCGCCACTTCAGGCCATAGGTGCGTTATGTCAGAAGTGAGCGATGTAACTCTGCCCACAGTGGGTGAGTGAACCAGACTCGGAAAATATAAGTGGAGATTTTCCTTGACGAAATAAGGGAAAATGAAATGAAATGAGTTTTGAGTTATATTCATACAAAATCAGCCTCTCCACAGCTTATAAGAGAAGCTATAGTTGAATTCAACTTTTATTAGTAATTCTTTCTAAAGCAAAAGCATTACTACACTTAAAAAATTCCAACAGTATCCATCCATAAGTGGGAGTAATTTGTCTTTGATTGAGGCTCTAGTTACTGCCGTCATAATTTCTATACATGAAAATCAAGGTATTTTTGTTCTTTTATCAATCAAACTGTTATGATTATGAAATCATAGCCTTTGAATCAGCTTTCTTGGGATGCTGTCTTTGAGAAGACAAAAGCAATATGTCCAAAGCCATTCAAAATTATTGTTCTCTACCAAAAACAAAAGGGTCCTCCATCCACCCACCCACCCCACCACACCTCTGACACCCCACCCCTCCAGTGGTGGTGGTGTGGTGGGGTGGGGTGGGGTGGGGTGGGGTGGCCTCTGATTCCTCACTATCCAATGGACACTGAAACCCTAGTGCAGAAATTCCAAATACCATTAGCAAATATTGGATATCTGTTCTGATTTCAAGAAACTCTCTCTTTTTCTTGCTTTCACTTTCTGCAGAATTAAGCATTTGCTTCTTTTGGACTACTTGAAATTCTTGCAATTTAATTCCACAATACTAAAGATTTAATTCGACAATACTAAAGATTAATAATTAAAATGAAAAACCAGTCATCAGCTGGTCAAAACATATAGCAGATTTTTAATAATTAATACATACAAATATATATGTATAAAATAAAGATTTGTCTGATCTTGATATACAATGAAGAAGGTGACAACAGAAACTAATTAACAAACTTCTCACTGAGGACAAGTAGTATATTAATGGCTACTCAAATATTTTAATGAACTAAAGAAAGAGAGAGAGAGAGAGAGAGAGAGAAAACAAAGACAACAACAAACGCCATTACTGCAACATGCACCTCTAGCAGAGTGAGATCTTAATTTCTTCTTTCTTCTTCCCGATGATGATGACGATGATGACTCCCAATTACACCGAAAAATTCATGCTTTTGATGAGTATATATTTTAAGCAAACTTACTTGTTGGAAATAGGGTTTGGCCCACTAGGAACTTCATGTTCACCGGCCCCGAATTTTCTCTTGGCTAAGGATTTTGATGCATGTGAGTTTCCCCTCTCTCGGGGGCGAAAACTGGTGGTGGAATCCGAGTTCAAGAGAAGCCTTTTTGAGGGAATTGATGGATCAATGGAGGGGTTTGAGGGATCAGAGGAATTGACAAGAAGAAGGAGAATAAAAACCAGCCCAAGAAACAGAAGAAAAGAGTTCGTAAATTTTATGGTGACTTCTGCAGAAAATGATGAAGTTTTTGCCATGCAATTAATTGTGAATAGAAACCACCCCCCTTGAAGCCACAAGAGATCAATATCCATGAACCAGATGCAGCCCACCAATGGCCAAGATTTAGGGCAGTCAACGAGCGTAGCACGAAAAAGAAAGAAGAAAGAAAAAAAAATAAAGAAGGAAAAGAAGAAGAAGAAAGGAGAAGCTTCAGCAAAGGGAGAAGGAAAAGAGGATTTGAAATGGTATACGCATTTGTTTAGACAACAAAATTTAACTTAACATAGAGGGATCAAATAATTTGTCTGAAAAGAGACACCAAGGGTAGAGAAATTTTGACTTTTATACCACACCTTTTTATTGTGGATTAGCATTGCGTTATCCGAGATTACTATTTATCTTTCAATAAATAGTTTAATTAACTTGTCAAACAAATTCTGTAATGGTTGTTTCCCTTTTTTTTTTTAGGTGTCTCTCTATATATAGCCTTTCAAATAAGTGGTACTGTGGTAGCGTCGAAATTAGATTTGTTAGTGAGATTGTTAAACTCTTTATTAGCTTGAAGTTTTAATATAAGAAGTACTAAATATTAATTATGGAACATCTCGAATTTGAATTTCTTTTCCCTTTTTGAAGAGTTAGAACTAGTAATTAAGCTAGCTTGTGTAATTATTTTTCTTTTTCAATAACTAAACTTTTACTTTTCTAATAAGATAGCAATTTTTGGAAATGATATATAACAGTTTTGGGTTTCAGAGTTGTAATTTAATCCTAAGGAAGTGATTGACACGCACCTTTGTAGAAGTTATTGTGCTAAGATATATCATAAACTGATATCAAAGTTTTTTTTGTCGTTTATATTAGAATCGGTAATAGTCTGTACGTAGATTCAATTTTCATGATTTTCTCGAGCAAGCTAGGAGTTACAAATCAAAATGTAACATTAATGAATAGATAAGGAAGCGCCGGATATGTTCACAAGCTCTGTTGTCGCTTCTCACCTAACATTGAAGAGGATACGTACTTGAGAAAATTAAAATCTCCTTTGACACCACAACAAAAAGGATGTTTGATATTTTCTTCTCTTTCAAAATAGGTACGATTTCTGATCTTGCGTGTTTTTATTTATAACATAATCCCATATTTGAATAGAAAAACAAACTTTGTTACTTGAAAATCCAGCTCAATATCTATATATTGATGCTTCACAGAATATAGTAGCTGAACTTCATACATGTTGTAGCTATAGAGGAATAAATCCTCTATTGGGTATCCTTTAAAAAGAATTTTATATTGGGTATAAATAATTAAAAATAACACATAAAAGGATGGGCTACTTTCAATTAACAAAATTGATATTTTAAAATAAAATCCTTATATAATATTAGATTTCAACAACTGATCAAGAAGGTTCACATATATAATATTTCAAAGTTTTAATAATTAATTTAGTCATAATATATTGACACCATCTTGCATGGCGTCTTAAAACATTAATTCCCATGTTAATTAATCTATGTAAGCGTTTAATTACACTACTACTTGATTATCTTAAGTTTATTCTTCTTGAATAAAATTTCAAGTCTTTCTCCAAAGAATTTGAAATCAAGTGTAATTTAAATTCGTTTCTAAACTTCACTATTATAAGATATTTATTGTGCAAAAACAAACCAACCATATATATAAAAATAAATTGTAAATAGTCTCAAACAATTAATTGACAACCCCATATATATTTATATATAAGGAAACTTTTGACGATATGCTTGCACCATATAGAGGTATACCATCAAATCAAATCATTAGTTAAATTTATCACTTTTCTTGAACTTCCAAAGTGCCAAGAAACGGGAATATCATTAGGGCATTTTGGTCATACACATACATATATAACTTGCCTAAAGTTAATTTCCCCCCTTGGATTGTGCAACAATGGGGCCATTTTATGAAATTGGCAATAAAGAATCTTGAAATTAAAGAAAGAAAAAGATGCCAATGCACCATATTGAAAGAGAAAAAAGCTAGAGGTGGGGGGTGAGGTGGGGTGGCTTTATCTTTTCTTGGGTGATCTGCCCAAAAAAACCACCTTTGACTTGGGTAAAAATCCCATGTCTGAAAAAAATACCAAAAGAATTGTTCTTTACTTTGCTTTAATATTTTCTTTTGAAGAATGTCTCTTTCATTCCTTAATCTTGCAATTCAAGGTATATATAGAGCTCCATCTATACCCCATTTGCAAAAGCTTAAAGGTAATTTTGTTCTTCTTTGACCAAGTTTTTTATATTACTCAATTAACTTTTTATCTCTTGGACCAAGATTTACATATGCAATATTTTCTAGCAAGTATGAGTAAAATTTTTAATTAGAAGCATGTTGTAAACTTCTTTTCTAACTATTATAAAAAATTAACCTATATTGCTGTATTTGTCTCTGTATCAGTTAGTCTATTTTCATCATTCTCTTCTTCATCCCCAAACCTTAGTACTAGCCAGGGTTCCTACCGCAAAAAGCAGTATATTATCTAGTCCGTGTCTTCTTATCTATTCTAGCTTTGCCCCTGTGCGCACGATGTGTATGTCCATATTATTATAATTATAATAATATAAAATTATGTGTATGGGCTCACAAAAGGCAAAGTATCGTATTCTCACCATCACTGGTATTATATATCAGCATCACTGCTCTGAGTCTCATATTGTGAAGGGGAAAAGCCAAATTAATAGGTCTTGTCTCCCCCATGGCTGATGCATGGGCCCCACAAAAAATTTGCAATTTCAAATTTGCAATTTATAATATATATATATATTCAAGACAAATACAAAATATCACAGGTTTAGGACATTTTTGTAATTTCATTCAATATTAACAGCTTTGCTTTTTACGAGTGGCTCAATGTCAAGTCATTTGCTTTATGTCTTTCTGCACATTTTTTGAACTGTTCTTTAATTTGGCTATAAGAATCAGTACCGTATGTTTGTCAATTATTGGAAAGAAACTAATTATTGCATAAACTTGCGTATCTGTATAATTTATCTTACTCCTTTCTTGGAAATAATTAAAAAGTAATTTGGAGCTCGATTGCATTGATCTTTTCAAGTTATATATAAGTTCAAAAGTACTACACGAAAGTCTAATCTTGCAAAAGTAGTACATGTGAGTTAAATTATTGAGTTCGTTTGAGTATCCCAAGCATTCACCATAGAATCAGTTCTACATGTCAGATATATATAGTTGATTAAGAGCAAATGTGGGTATATTATCAAACTTAGAGATAACATAATATTGTATTTCCACCAATTTTTCAGTTTATCGCGAATATTTCACACTAGTTCATGTAACAAATTTCTATCTACAGTGTAATAAAAACATTATTAATCAAAAACGAAAATTCATATAAGTTTCTGTTAATGAGTTGAAAATTCACTTACAATTTTTTTTCCTAATATATAGGAACCTAAGCTGTAGTTCTTATATTCTAATAGATTATGTGGCAAGTTCCATTGTCCTTGGACACGTGTGTCCAATGGGGCTTGCTCCATTGGACACCACATAATATATCACCTAACCTGATTGGAAGTTTACCGACTGATCATAGGTGTGTTAGCTAGTAATTACTTGATTTTATTAGTGAATTATTTATATATTGTCAAAGATTTATATTTTTTAACAAAAGATACCAACTCCCAAAATCTTTGCCCTATTTCCACGACAATGTGCTACAAAAGTCAACGAAGGACCTAAAACGGAATCATGCAAGTCATGATTAATATTATAATAACCAAAAAACTAGGAATTAATGATTTTCATCTTTTGAAGACAAGACAACTTCCAATCAATGGATAATTATATCTAGATATTATGATATATCTTCTTTATTTGTCCAAAATATTGTGTCCAAAAATGTCAAACAAATTTAGGTAAGCATAATTATATCTACAATGAGCTCATTCACATTGTATTAACTGTGTTTGAAGCTAGTCCTTTGTGGGTTGTCACCAGTTCGTTTAATTTTGATATGAGAATATAAAATCCAGTAAAAATACGCGAATATTTCTTTTTCTACTGCTTGAAACTCCAATAACTAATCCTATCAATATATGTTACAATATTTAGCTTAATATTTTCTTCTCGAAGTTCAATTGAGCACATGAGATAGTTGTGTTCATTAATTATATGATCATTATATGTAGAATATTTAACTAAACTTCGAAAGAGGTAAATCCATGAAGGGAAATCAATTATTGAAATGGTAGACATTATTCAAATTCAAATAATGAATACACAACAGATCGACGGACAATACATGACTATTTTGTGTTAATAGAGTCCAAAAATATATATCAATCTATCATTTCAAAATTTCTGTTCCACCAGCTAGCTCACCTAAAAAAAGTTATATAAGGTCGAATTCTAGGGTTTATCTATAGGGACAAGATCCCTTCACAAAATTTCATTAGTCAACAAAAACACTTTTTTTTTTTAACCCTAACCCGATTAATTTGTTACCTCATCCTTCTTTTGGGCCATGAATTTCAGTTAACTAGATGTGAATAAAACTTTATAAAAAGTAGATTTTGGAATCAGAATCACTTCCAAAGCATAAAATTAAGTGCTTCTAAGCCATCTTCTAATTATTCTTTTCCCGTTCGTGTGCTTAAACTTATTCAGAGTCAAAGAATAATCTTTTGTGGAAGCCTAAAATTTAAGCAAGTGTTTCTATTGATTTTAATCCTATTCCCATTATGTGTGTTTCTTTTTGCCACACGTATATCAATGTAGCAACAAGAATAAGTTATAATAATTAAATTGAAGTTTCAGACAAATTGGAAAACAACTGTGCTATGTTACGAGGTATTCATAATTGGTAATAATAATTAGCAAAAAAGAAAATTATCTTTACTTTCCAACATTTGGGATACAATTCAAAGAGAATTATTGGATTATAATGGTATAATAAATTGTTATATACCATTTTTATTTTCACATAGAGTAACTATTTCTATACCATTGTCCAAATTTTAGGATAAGGGTTCTATAGTAGGAAAATCCTACTTGTACACAAATTATGCATGTGACATCTTCTTTCTTCATTATTTACTGATTACCATAAGGGCATATTCTTTGTAATTTTTGGGATATTTTTAGTTTTCAATTTTCCAAAACATTGAAAATATGTTTGATTTCATATTTTTGAAAATGCATGTTTTTTAGAATAAGAAAAATTTTTATGAAGAAAACTCAAAACAACATTCAGAAAATTAAAAACACTAAAAATAAGAAAAACAAGTCTAATTTTTTCTTGTATTACTCTAGAAATAAAAAATGAAAATAAATTGAAAATTGAAATCTAAAAACTGAAATTAACTTGTAAATTATATATCTTGACTTGCAGGATGGTTTAATTAATTAATTATTCAATCCTCTTTGAAAAAGCTTTCCTACTAATTCCAATCTTCTCATTTAAAAAGATAGGGAATGACACATGAACCCACAAACATATTAGGAAGAATATCCACAAAAGCAAGATCTTCCCTTTTTTTCTGTCCAACACGAAGAAGATCCCAAAAAATGCTAGCTATTAAGAGAGAAATTTCATTTATATATCGATGTATTTCGTCAATATGGAACTTCACTTCATGCGTATATTAATTTCATTTTCTCATTATAAACTTAATATATAGATCAAATTTTCAAATTTAAGCCTCTTTTAGTTTCTGTGATTATAAATTTATTATATATACTTCAAAACAGAAATTGAATTATTGAAATTTGAAAATGAGTAATGTATATACGTACCACTATGTACAAGTCCTGTCAAATGTAAATAAAAATGGTTTGAGCATAATCCCCACTCAAGCTAATTATATACGTACACATACAGAGACAATGCTTCTTTGGTAATAATTATATATGGTTGCTCAAGTGGTTCAAACAAGTGCTGTAGTTAAGTTCTTACATCTCGGGCAGGAGGTCATCTCAGATTCAAACCATACAGGTGCCTCCCCTATCCCCTTGTATCAAAAGTATAATTATAATTGCTCAGTGATAGCATGCGAAATTATATTATGTCAAAATAGTACTATATTTGACATTGCGTCTTCAGCCACCCTTCAACCCCTATTAATCTTGTTTTTAGCTTCTGATTAGGGTTATTACCCTAATCAATTAATTCACAAATTTGGTGTCCTAACATAAATTGGACACTTAATATATATAATTTGGTGTCTGATGATAATGACCCTTCCAATATATGGACACAATTAATTCACAAATTTAGTGTCTTAACATTGATTTGAAATGTTCCGAAGAAACGGAAAAGACTCAAAAGTTTGTAGAATAATTACCTTATTTGTATTCCTTATAACATCTGAAACTCGTAGCTTATAAACATATTATTATGCATTAGCAAATTCAAATTTTCCTTCAAACCCCAAAATTCTCAACAAGATCAACTTCTTTTCCAACGTGCTTTCCGACTGAATATTTTATCTGTATAAACAGAAGAAAATATGCAAAAAAAAAACGAAAGATTAACATGCAATGGGGCAATGGAAAATTTCTTGCAATAACTAATGGCTTCAACTTTTATAATCGACCCAGAATTTAGAGTATATCTATTGATGTTCAGCCCTCATTCCAAATGCAAAGTGACAAAAGCTTATATTAGGACAAAGGCTAACAAAAATATGAAAGTTGTTAATAATAATAATTATACATATGATACAAGATGATTAATTTGATTTTGACCACCCAACAATACAATCTCCAAGCACTAGTACTGTTTCCACATATATGTATAAACATGGACCTGCAAACATATGTAAATAACAAAAGTGTGAAAATATATAGGGACAAGAAAAAGACAATTTGATTAATGTAAATTAAGAAGTTTCTTTGTAAAAGCAGCTTGTCATGTAAAGACAGTAGGGCACAAGATTATCTCCTCAAATGTACAACTTTTTGATTTTGTAATCTTTTAGAAAGAATTATTAAGCTATCTATATATGTATGTGCCTGTCATTTTCTCATGTTTCCCACCACTTGCTTTCTCGATAATTTAACTGACAAATAATTCACACCTGAAAGAGGGTTTGTACAATTAATCTTAATTTGTTTATCTACTTTTTCCTGTCATTTAACATGGATAATAATTTCATTTTTTTTTGGGGTGCCCAACTTCAATGAGAATCGCAGACCGAGTTGCCCCTCTCCACTCTATTAAACTAACAGTACTGCTTACAGAAATAACATATTGATTCACAACTGTAACATAACTATTAAAAAGTGAGTTGGAACGCCATCTATACACAAGTGTTGACATGCCATAACACGACAAATGTACAATGAAAATACTTGACACCTAATGGATCTTGATGAGTGGTATGCTGCAAAACTTTTGCAGGATTAATTACTTCTCAGCATGAAAAAAGAAAAGAGTGGGAAAAGCAAGTGTAGAAGAGAGAGAGAGAGAGAGAGAGAGAGAGAGAGAGATTTGGAGTAATACTAAAGAGAAAGGCGTTACAATTGAGGGAGACTGAGTGGTGAATGGCGATTATGGGGAAATTAAGCTGAGAGGAATTACGGAAAAAGGAGAGGGGTAGAATGGGAAGAAAAATGTGTCTGCGACAGTGGTGTAGACGCCATTTGCATGAACGCGAGAGTTTATATGGCGTTTCGCTGTTACTGTATGCGCGTGT